>APFE030444855.1:83794-117781 GCA_000404065.3 Pinus taeda | reverse complement strand
GACAAAGACGATAATGGGAGAAATTATTGGGGTCAAAATTTCCTAAAACCTCTGACCTAGGAGAAGTTTTCATGGAAGACAAGCGATACTATTCAGAAGGTGACGCGTGGAGATGGTTGGACAGTGATTACCGCCTTCATCGCTAGGTATTTTGTGAGCAAATGTGTGGTCTATTTTGGTCTATGGCCGTCAGATCTGGAGAGGGCATATCAACGACCACCTTTTGGTATGCAGGTTAGTGGGGTTGACAAAATAAAACCACTAATGGTTTACCACCTTCATCGGGCACCTTCCAAACCAAAGATGGTTTTAAAGAAAAGCCAGCGATTCCACTTAAGAATTAACACGTGGTGGAGGACCAATAAAGCAAACTGCCTTCATTGCGCGCTATTCATTGGGCTTTTTAAGCCGCGCGATATGGACTCCAGACGTTGGATCAAAAGGAATAGATCAACGGTCAGCGTTGATCCTGCAACTTTAAGGTTTTTCGTGTGCAGGGGTGTGGTTCGATTTGATCTATGGCCGTCAGATCTGGAGAGGGAAGATCGACGGCCACAATTTGCTGCGCATGTTGGTGGGGCTGAAAAGATAAAACCACTAATGGTTTCCCACCTTCATTAGGTGCCTTCCAAACCAAAGACAGTTTTAAGGAAAATCCAGCGATTCCATTCAGGAAGTAACACGTGGTGGAGGACTGAAAAAGCAAACCGCCTTCATCGCGAGTTATTTAGTGGGCTTTTTAGGCTGCGCGATATGGACTCCAGCCATTGGATCAAGAAAAGAAGATCGACAGTCAACGTTGATCAAGAAACTTTAGGGTGTCTTGGTGACTTCGCCCCTGCATGGGTTGTTTCTTGACTGTCGGATTGTTTGAAGACTATTCCTCGGTTGGTTTTGGGGAGCGGACCTTGGATCTACTGACCCGTTCTTGGTTCCAGGGCAGTCTAGGCCCTATCTCTGTCTCATTTTTGGAGGTTTTTGTTGGGTTCATTAGGTTTTTTATCGCTCCCCTTTGAGGAAGTTTGTGCCTCTGGGCATCTGTTGTAACATGTGTAAAATATTTTTTACCTAGTTAATAGAGGACCATTCTTGCTTAAGCCAATCTAATATATATATATTATATAATTAAGTAAAAAATTAAAATTCTTAATGGGACATATTTATAATGTATTATTTTCTATATTTTTAAAAATCAATATCATGTAGATTTAATATTTATTAATGGAATACTTTTAGTCTTAATCCATATTATTATTTTAAATTAAAATATATTTCAAACTATTAAATTTTCAAGAAAAATAATAAAAATAATATTATCTATTTACTCTATATATATTATAATATATATTATATAATTATAATATATATATATATAATATATATATATTATCTATATAATAGTTTGGTGAGGACTAATATTTTCATCATGGCATTATATCAGCCCTGGAACAAGGCGAGAGAATTTGAACCAGTGACTGTTACATTAGACAGTGCCTTAAACAGAACACCCAATATGCAACCCTTGGATAATATATCTTATTATCTATATATATATATATTATATATATATATATAATATATATATATATATATTTAATATATAATATATTAGATATGAAAAAAATGGTGGTTTATATAATGTACTAGTGCATATGTTCGGAAATAAAAGAAAGCGTACATTTGAGCTAACATATTCAGAATGCATCTGTCAAGTAAAATGAAGGAAACCAAATCCTTCCATATTTAGAGTGACCATCCAAGACAAAGAGTCAGCCAAAAAAAAGGTACAATAACTTAAACATGACTAGAAAATAGTCAGATGAGAATCCCCATATAGTCATACAAAAAAATTGTAAACAATGGCATCTGAAAGCTGACAAAAAACATTTATGTGATAAGGGAAAAGCATCAATAGAAAAGAGTCTAAGGTAATGGAAATGATCCCTAGGCTAGCTTTGTCCCACCTTCCATGTATGTTTAATGGAAGTTACCATATGAATCTTCCATTCCCTGTTTTGACAACGAATCTGCAACCTGGTTCTTCTCACGGTATATATGCTGAAATGTAACCTCATTGAATGTACCCATGCGATGCTTGATCTGTGTAATCAACCCAGAGAGATGCAGAGGAGAGAAATCTGGGTTTGTCGTGATAGCATTGATGAGGACTTGTGAGTCCCCATACACAAATAATGTATTTATACAAAGCTTCCTATCAATCCACAACATTCCCCACATGGCAAAATTTTTAGCACTCATGTTTGTACCCTGTCCCCCATTCCAATGGAGTCTATAATGGCGGAAGTGATATACTCTTAGCCCAACACCATATCCACAAATAGAATTTTGAGTAGCACCGTCAAAATATCCTGTTGGGAAATGTAATTCATATAGAGCATATTTGAGGGATCTATCCGTAATCACACCAGACGGGACCCTTACATCCTGAAATCTGAGTAGTACCTTGTGAATGATGACGAAAGGGATCGTCGGGGTCCCTTCAAAAATAAGTCTATTTCTAGCACACCATATTTCCCAAATGGTAAGGAAAGTAATGACATTATTCTTTTTACCCCGATGCATCCACCATAAATAATGGTCGTCTAAGCTGTCAAAATTCATGAAGGATATGTTTAGACCAGAGCATATGCTAGACCATACATGGGCAATGAACTGAAACTCTAAAAAAATATGTCCATTTTCCTCTTTGGCATTCCTACACAGGGGACATGTCCCTGGTCCCATCCATCCCCGCTTACAAATATTCTCCCATGTAAGAATTTTATTTTCGCAAACAAGCCAGTTAAAGAGAATCATCTTGGTGGGAATGTCAATTTTCCAAACAAGTAAAAACCAACATTGATGGAGATCAGAGTGATGTAAATGAAATAGATACATGTAGGTATCCACAATGTCAATCATGTTTGCGCGAAGCTTCCCCACCCAAGTAAGAGAGTCACCCTCATCATGTCTACTGAGGCCAGCCTGTCAAAAATGAGTAATGTATTCCTTCCATTCGGCCGCATACAAGTTTGAAAAACCCACCGACTCCGCACTTTTCCAGACCGACACTTACCCATTCCAACCTTCAATAATGTGTTTTAAAATAAAAAAGCTTCAGTTTTGTCAACGAATAATCAATTTTTCTGACAAGTTACACACAACCTCCATCCCTTTTATGATATCCATGCCTATCATGATATGGTTTCCCCTACCAAATACCCAACAAAGTCACTGGAAGAAATAGTTGGCCACTTTTTGAAAACATCTCCAAATGTACGAACCTTGATAATTCCCAATATGTCTCAATATGATCCAATATTCGATCCCCCTGTTATGAAGATACTTAGTGGCAACAATGTCCCTCCAGATGCCATTAGTGAAAAAAGAATGCCACCTAGATTTGAGGTTGAGATTGCGTCCAAAAAGGCAGATATCAGTGATACCGCAACCCCCCAGCTCCTTAGGGCTAGAGACATTATCCCATTTACAGAAATGGAATTTTCGGTGACCCTCCCTACTAGACCAGATAAAATCAACCATGACTTGCTTGATCTTGTTGATGAGAAATGCAAACAAGATGTATAGGTGTACCCAATATATTGCCATCTGCTGCAAAACAGCTTATACTAGGATAAATCTACCACCCAAAAATAAACCCGTGCTTGCCCACCCATTAATCCACCTCCTATACTTATCTAATAGCCACTTCCAATCCAAGATATTATACTTATTATACTTAAATATAATATTTTTTATAATAAATAAATTTCTTCCCCACGCTTTAGTTTGAAGACTTGTTACATAATAATACAAGTTTTATTATACAAATATATAATAATTTAATAAGTTTTAATGTTATGTTACAATTATACACAACCTAACCTTACGTGCAAATAAAATTTAACAGATTTAGTCATTCATATGGTCATGTGATATAAAGAAATTAACTAGCTTATATATATAGTGTAGTAGTGTTAATAAAATTACATAGCAGACATGTATGGAGAAAAAAGATTAACTAGCTTATGTATATATATTTATCTATCTATATTTATTTATTGTAGCAGTGTTAATAAAATTATATAGGAGATATGTATGAAGAAAAAAGAAAAGAAAAGAAAATCTTTTATTAACTATTGAAAGGTTTTTGTTATAATTTTTATATGTATATTTTAATGGAAAATAAAAGTAAGTTAAATAATAATGTTAAAAATATATTTTTATTGAAATTATTATTATTATTTTTTTGCTTATTCTTGTTTATTGTTGCTCTTAAATTAGAAAAAATATATACGAAGATAATGTTCCTACATAGGAATTTTCAAGAAGAAATCTATATGAAACAACTAAAATCTTTTGCAAGATAAAGAAGTCCCTACATGAATTACAATAATCCCTAAGAATGTGAGATGTAACTTTGATACTTATATATTTGGACATGGTATCTAAATTTAAGCAAAGTTGTACAATGTATGTATTCTAAGTAGATTGGTGCCATTTTGTTTATGTGATCTTGTATGTTGATGCTATGTTGTTGAGTGCAAATAATAAGGAATTTATCATGGATGTAAAAGCTTAATATTGTTTTGAATTTGATATGAAAAATATTGATGATGCAAATTTATTTTGGTCATGGAAATTAAGAGATTGGAAAAATAAAAACCTCTAGGTGAATCAAAAGATATATGTTAAGACAATATTACATATGCCTAATATGCAGGAATGAAAACTAGTAAAGGTCCTCTTCCTATAAGTGTGAAGTTATCTAGAAATCAGTGTTCAAAGACAGAAGAAGAGATTTAGCACATATCCTTTCTTCACTATGCAAGTGTTGTTGGAAGTGTAACATATGTCATGCCCTATACTAGACTAGGCATTGCGCCATTTAGTGGGATTTTTTAGTATGTTGTTAAAACCAAGGAAGGGCCATTAGATGGTTGTAGAGAGGGCCTTCAAATATCTACGTGGCACTTAGATTATGCAATATGCTACCAAGGAATACTTGGAGCTCATAAATATATATATATATATATATAATATATATATATATATATATATATATATATATATATATAGATATATAGATATATATATATAATATATATATATAAGGATTTGTTGATATAAATTGCGCTAGATATATTGATCATATATGATATACAAGTGGTTATGTTTCTAACTTATTGGGTGGAGAAATAGGATGGATGAGTAACGAGTAGGTTGTAGTTGCACTATCAACTATAGAAGCTAAGTACATGGAAACCATTTATGGAATAAGGAAGCTATATGGTTGCAAAGTTTGTTTTTAGCTATTGGTTTTGTGCAAAAAGTAGTGAGAATGAGTTTTGATATCTCAAGTGCATTTTTTATTAGAAAGAACCCTACACATCATTCTAAGACAAATCATATTGATGTATAGTACCATTTTGTTAGAGACATGGTTGAATAAAACAAAGCATTGTTGGAGAATGGTGATACCTTAAATTGTCATAGGTTTATTGAAAAAGTTTGTTAGTCTAAAAGAAATATCTTCGTTTAGAGAATCAATCATTAGATATTGTTGGCCCTGGTAACTAATTATATGAAATCCTTCCCTTTACCCAGTTTTTCATAGAATACAACAAGTGGGAAAATGTTGGACATGTGTTTTACTCTTTGTGGGAAGAGTTAATATCATCCTAGAGCAAAGGGAGTTTAGGGGCCAATAGGTTCCCTAGCAAGAGTTCAAGGTTAGCGCCCTTGAAAGAAAATTATGGGTCTATTTTTGGTATGTTTTGTGCCTTTTGGGCCAATCATTTTTTTGTTCCATAACTAGAATTAGGGCAATAATCTAACTCAAATTAATATATTAGAGTTTTGGATGCTATGCAATACATAAATATTGTATTGTACATAGTGACGTTAATACAATGAGATAGAGAGTGAAGTGGCTCTTATTTTGACTAGTTTTCTTGATTAAAGGTTTGCAAGGTAAACTTTGTGTGTGTGTCATTGTTATTTCAAGTATTTATATTTTGTTAGTATTATTTTTCTTGCATAGATATTTCAAATTATTTAGGAACAAAGAGGAAAAATAACTTTGGGCAAGTAACCCTTTTAGAGGTTTTTATGCGGCCATACTTGGGAATGTGGCAATGTTTTCCTCATATCAGGAGCACAATATTCTTTGGGGTAAAATAAGGTTTAGAAGATAAAATTTCCATTAAAATGCAACAAATTCTTTTGGATGACACTCTCCAACAAAGTCCTTCCCTGGATAACTCTCATTCTAACAAAACATAGACGATGTATTGTGGCATTTATTGGTCCAATCACTCCACAATCTCAGTGTCCCAAAGCCTTTGTATTTCATTATTCCCGGAGAGATCAATCGTCGGCCTAACTGCCCAGAAGGAATTCCCTCCGGTCCCAAATATCTCCATATGTCGGACATATTTTGGCTTCAACTTCGTAAAAACATTAACGAGAATCCCGTCCGCCATTCGCCTCATGAAATCCATGTCCTGCTCGACATGGGTTTGCACAAAGTGCTCGAGGACAATAACGAAAAAAAGAAAAGAAAATCAAGGGTAGTTGAAGAAAGGCCTTGAAAAAGTGACGAACCAATCAAGTTGAGAAGAGGTGGATCTACTACTCGATGTCTATATGGAACCTGAGGTTTATGCAAAGGCACCAAGGACACTGCCCACAGATTGTGACAAAGCATGAATGGTAGATGCATAATAATGCATAGGCAGAGGCGAGGGCATCAATAAAGCCTACAAAAGGTGGCGTGTTGAAGAGTGATATGGATTTGCCAAGAATGGTGGCATTTAAATGTTGAATGCCCAGATATTTGGAGGGCATGACAAAGAAGAGTGCTTATGTAGGCAGTGAATGTAGAATGTGGAAAGCAATGGCTTGGTTCTAGGTTGCTACATAGAGGCCACCACTATTGGTCATGCAGAAAAAGATGCAATGATCATCCAAGAAATTCGAGAGCCATAACACTTCTATACATTTACACGTGATGGCATGGTAGAGCAGAACAATGTAGGAAAAAGGCATCATCTTAGAAGTCCAAGAAAAGGAGGAATCATTGGGGGCGAAGAGCATGTCGTTCCACCATGAGAGTGTGCCAGTCATGTTCTCATTCGTTGCCAAGATCTCTAGCATTCTGGCAAGTAGAGAATAGTATGCAGAGCAAAGGATCTTGGTTATGACAATTAAATTCTATAAGAGCAACGAGTGGGTTTGAATATCAAAGATGTAATATGGTGGTTGTGGGCTTGCAATTTGCGGCTATGGTGTAACTGTGCTGTGGCGAACCTATTGTCAAATTGAGCCATGGAGCACATGGCCTATGAAGTGAAGGATCGGTGGAGCCTTGAATAAATAGTGAAGTGTTGTTTGAGTAGTGTTAGAAAATGGAGCGTGGAACAACACTGGAGCATGTAAAGTAGAGAGGACCTACTACGGAGCATTAACATCTAGCTTGTGTCAAGAACAACTATGTTAGCCAACATGTAAGTTTCCTACTTGATGAAGGAGGACAAAAACGAATGATTTTGATTGTCTGCAACGAATAGTGTTTGGACATACAAAGCCAACGTTGAGAATGTCTTTTGGGTAATTATTACTTTTTTATTTTCATCTGTACTAATGCTTTTTATGTTAGGGGATTTTCTATATAATATTAAGGTTAGGTGCTTAAGTAAAGGTAAAATTGTGATCGAAGCCTTCTATGTGGATTTTATATATAACATTAAGGATAGTTGTTTAGAAAAATATTAATTGTTTTGTTAAAGTTTAAATGAAATTTAATAATTTAATAATCTTTATTAATTAAAAACTAAATATAATTGAAATAATGTTTTTTTATCTTCGTGTATGAGTTGATATTATTTGTGAATGACTAACAATTTTTTTCTTAAATTTAAAAAAAATTAAGGAATTTAGACTTCTGTGATCCATAATCTTTGTAAGAATAATTTCGGCAAAATCACATAACAAATCATTTGTCGACTCGTTTCGAACCAACCTGTGTGGTTCATCATCAGGACAAGTTTAAGAAAATAAGTTAAAGATTTAAAATTAAAAAATAATTTAGACTTCTGTGATCCATAATCTTTGTAAGAATAATTTCGGAAAAATCACATAACAAATCATTTGTCCATGCGTTTCGAACCAACCTGTGTGGTTCATCATCAAGACAAGTTTAAAAAAATAAGTTAAAGATTTAAAATTAAAAAATATATAATATTTTATGAAATTTATCTGGTACAATTATTAGTTAGTTATTTTAGGTGGATATATTTTATTTATATATAATAATAATGTTAATATATATAATTAACATAACTATATAAATTAAATGATTAATAAACATAGATAAATATCCATATATATAATCTTTAAATTTTAAATATTATAAAAATCCTAATTCAAATATATAAACTAAATTATTTCAAATAATTAATTTTATTTATATGTTTAAATTTTAAATTATATCAATAAAAATTAAATTCTAAATATATATATTACAAATAAAAAATAAAAATAATATGAAATAGAATAACATTATAAATGAATATGTGTAAATATCATAAATTCAAGTTTACAATAGTCACAAATAAATTTACTTAATTCCGTCAGTCTTTGAAAGAATAGGTTCAAAAATTACTATTAAACAAATAAAATATATAATTAAATTTTGATAAACCAAAGAAAAATACAAACTATATAACTTTTAGACTTTTCCATTGACGGCAACTGTTTTAGCACCAATTGAATAATCGTGTAGAAATTTTATATGTGCAACGGCAATTTAGTGGGATCTCAGTTCAAAGGAAAGTCTACTTAAAGAAAAGAATAGAAATAAGGGTAATAAGGAAAACACCAAGTCCGAGCCTTTACACCATGAATTTTAAATTTTATTTTGAAATTTGATAAAAGGGCAAAAAACTATGTTACAATTTGTTCAACTAATTATAATATTTCAAAAAATTTCATAGAAAAAGTAAGACAATGCAAAAAACTTTTAGACCATGACTTATAAATTTTATTTTGAAATTTGATAGGAGGGCCAAAAACTATGTTACAATTTGTTCACCTAATTATAACATTTCAAAATTTCATAGAAAATTAAGACAACGCAAAAATTTACATTGCACCAATAAAGACCACATAATACAATCAGCTAGGTAGGAATTTATTTATACTCAATTCATGCACCTAAAAACATGAAAAAAAAACATAGCATATAGATGCAAGCATGGAGTACTAAACATAAATGTAAATTTCTTGTTTTTATTTGGTAAAAAATAGAGAATAATTTATACTTTTGTATGTACATATATTAATGCCTATAGGCATGTGTGACAAGTCTCACCACTTGAAAATTCTTACCAAGTCTAAAACTGGTGGAAGTAATGCATGTAAGGAAGAAAGACATGTGCAAAGTTAAAGACTATGTGGAAACAAGACGTGTGGAGTTAAAGTCCATGTCGAAGTAAAGCATGTGTGACATAAAATGGTAAGTATCATTTTACTCCTATAATGTTCTAGATGTATGGAGAAGATACAATATGTTATCTTTTATTTTACATAATTTGCCATCACACCCAATATATTAAGAGAAGTTAAGGCATATTATGGATATATTAAGGAGTTAATAATTATGATGCCTTACATGATTTAGGATAGTCGTAAAAAGCATTTTTGGGTTACATAGAAAGAAATGAAGCTACTTCGATGCATGAAAGACAAATATAGAGCCTAAAGTAGTAAATTCAGTTTAAACTCACATTAACTATTTAATTGGAAGAATTTATTAAATTTGATATAGTCTACGTAGAAATATTTCCAATGGTATTTATATGAAAACTAAGCAAAAAGTGGGTTACATGGAAAGAAATGAAGCTACTTGGATGCATGAAAGACAAATATAGAGCCTAAAGTAGTAAATTCAGTTTAAATTCACATTAACTATTTATTGGAAGAATTTATTAAATTTTATATAGTCCACGTAGAAATATTTCCAATGGTATTTATATGAAAACTAAGCAAAAAGTGAGTAATGACGCTCTCCTTCATTTGTGGAAATCTTTCTTTATTTAGCTATATTTTTTGTGTGCAAGAGTTATTATGTGTGAAGGAAGATAGTATGTCGAAATGTAAGCCTAGACCTCCAACCGGTTTCATCTTTTTCCTTGATTATTGCAGCATTTACTATTTTTAGCAATTTTTCGAGTCCTGAACTTCTAGATTTGTTTTGACCTCCTAAACGACGCTTTTTTCAGGTCTATAGTGGGCCCATTGCCATATGCAGGCCTAGGAAAGGACCTATGGAAAATATTATAGTAGTCGGAGAGATTTTTGCAGCGAGGTATGGCAAAAGAAAAGAAAGATGAGGGAGCAGGAGATCCTTTCAAAATATTTCTCAAGGAATCCCTCGAGCGATAATGGAACGGAATGATGGATAACTTTCCCCAGATCCTTCAGAGGCTACCCACAGGTGAGGCATGTTCATCTAACAACCACTCTGGAGACGTCACTCACTTTAAGGTACAAGTCAACTTTGGCATTCCCATATTTGAAAGCCAAATAGATGCAGACGTTGTAGATAGATGGTTAAATCTATTGGAAGGATATTTTTCGGTTCATGACTTTTCCAATTGAGAAAATATTACTTTTGCAATCCTTAAAGCCACCCTCAATGTCAAGGACTGGTGGGAAACCTATTGTGAATCGAAGGACGAGAGTGAACCCTCACTGTTTTCAACCGCACCCACTGGGAATTCTTTCCGAGACGCCATCAAGGAACAATATTACTCTGTCGAGAGCTATGAATATAAATACATAAAGTGGACCACGCTGCGACAGGGAAGGGACCAAGAGATGTTAGAGATCACAAATATTTTTCATACTCTTCGCACGAAGTTGGGTATCAAGGATTTTGAGCGGCATTTGGTACTCAAGTACTGCGACTGTCTACACAGGTACATCCAAGATGATATGGAGTTCCTAGACATATCCTCACTTAGTGCCACCTATCGATAAGTTGTCAAGGTCAAGCATAAATTTAAACCAAACAAGTGAGACTTTGGATTTGTGAATCTGATGCAAGGGAAAGGCGCCCCCAAACCATAGAACAAAGGACAAAGCCAAGGCATGGAGACCTAGGACAACATGCTGAAGTTGCAAGCAAAGAACAACACCACAAAGATAAATAAGGACACAGGGAAATGGTGTGAGTTCCACAAGAGCCCCACTCACAACATAAGTGAGTGTCGAGCCAAGCAGTCATTGGTAATCGAGTTGAAAGCTTCTGAATCAGATGCATGTTCCTCATTTGAGTCAGAACCCGACAAGGGGAAAAACAAAGGAAAGCATATTATTGATGCGAAGCCCATCGCCATTGTTGGCACGAACAAGATCCATAAGATTGAGCCTGAAGATCCAGAGGAGAGGAAGCGACTCTTCCACTCATAGATATGGGTGAAGGGTTCTCCGATGTAGTTCATTATCGATAGTGGAAGCCAAAAGAACCTTATTTCAACAGAGGTCATGAAGTGATTGGGCCTACCGACAAAACCACACTCGTATCCATACACCATCCGGTGGCTTCACGAAGGACGAGATCTTCACATTAGCCAATAGTGCTGCCTTCCCTACAACATCAAGCCCTTTGTAGATGAGGTATTATTTGATGTTGCTCTTCTTGAAGTGTGTGATGTATTATTATGCCAACCATACTTGTGGAAGTGTCATGTTATGTATGAGTCCAGGCCTTGCACTGTTATTATTTCTCTAGGGAATAAGTTATATAGGGTACAAAACGTATCACCACCTACCACCATCTCTTTGATCTCTGTGAAGAAATGCAGTAAGATCATTTCCTAGACCGAGAAATTTATCTTACTTATGATTCGCCCTTAGGGCAAGAAGAAGATTGTGGCCAAATCCACAGCCTCCAGATTGAGATCCTTTGCATGATAGCAACAGATGGACAAGATAGTGTAGGACTACATGGACATCTTCACCTCACCCATAGGGGTACCCCTACATTGTCGGGGCAAGCACTTCATCGATCTGACCCTGAGTACGCCACTAACCAATGGGTTGATCTATCGACGCTCTGTTATGGAGAACAATGAAATCAAGAGGCGTATTCAGGAGTTGTTGGACAAAGGGCACAATAGGCCAAGGTCATCACCATGTAGGAGACCGATCGTGTTGGTACAGAAGAAGTATGGGACCTTGAGACTTTGTATTGACTATCAGGCACTAAATAAGATCACCGTCCAGAATAGGTATCCAATCCCACAAATCGATGACCTTTTAGACCAGCTCAAGGGGCCCAAATATTTCAATGAGATTGACTTGAAGTCCGGTTATCACCACCAATCTAAACCTCTGATGTGTGGAAAACTAGCTTCAAATCCAAGGAGGGCCTTTTCGAAAGGCAGCCAAGATATAAGTTGTTTGGGATTTTCCAGCCCCAACCACTCTAACAGAGCTCCGCAGCTTTCTGGGTCTTGCCAAATTCTACCATAGGTTCGTGTTGGGGTTCTCTCATATAACTTGGTCTTTGATTCAAGTCACCAAGGGTGGAGTGAAAGAAAATTTCTTTTGGTCTAAATCCCAATAGAAGGTGTTTGCCAAATTGAGGCATCACCTCTACTCTGCACCTATGATCACAATAACATACCTTCAACAACCATTCAAGATTGAGACAGATGCCTCTTACTATGCTATTGGTGCAATTCTTACTTGGCATGGGCACCCAGTGGCATATGAAAGTGAGACACTTTCAGACACAGTCTGAAAGTATCCAGCCTATGACAAAGAGATGTATTCCATTATGCAGGCCTGCCGACAATGGTAACATTACATTATGGGAAAGGAAATGGTCATCCACATATACCACTAGACCCCATAGTTCATATAGACACAAGGAAAGTTGCAGAACAATCGCCATTATAAATGGTCCACATACCTGCAACAATTCCATTTGAACATTAAGTACAAGAAGGGAAACACTAATAATGTTGTAGACTACCTTAGCCAATCACCGGTCAAGGGGTTGACCACTGTGCTCGACTCTTATGGACATGAGAATTCGAGGTAGATGCATCTTTATAAGAGTAATAAAATTTAGTAACACATACCAAATGCTCCTGGACGACAAGCAAGTTCACGATTTTCACCTTCAGGATGAACTGTTATGCCACCTGGGATACCTCTGCATTCCTTCAAGTGAGCGTGCTAGGATGATTTGGGAGGTGCACTACAATCGGGTCATTGGACATTGAAAAGTAGAGAAAACAGTGGAAATGTTGCAGAAGTAATTTTATTAGTCAAACCTTTGACAGGATTTGGGAAGTACATCAGATCCTTCACTGCCTACACCATTTCCAAATCGGCCATCAAGAAGTAAGGCCTATATACTCCACTTCCTACTCCTAGTCAGCCTTGGGAATCCATATCCATGTATTACATGTCAGTCATTCCTTCTACTAAGCATTGAAACGACTTCATTTTTGTGATCATCATCACATGTCAGTGATTCCTTCTACTAAGCATAGAAACGACTTCATTTTTGTGATCATCACCACATTCTCTAAGATGGTCATTCTAGCGGCCTACAAGAAGAGTATCACGATAGAAGCCACTGCTAAGCTCTTCTTTGAATGAGTGTGGGTACACTTTGGGATCCCATAGTCCATTATCTCAAATCATGACAACAAGTTCCTGAGTAAATTGTGGTCAAGCCTCTAGTCGATGTTGGATACCAAGCTCACTAAATATACCACCTTCCACCCCCAAACTAATGGCCAAACAAAGGTCGTCAACAGGATGATCATGCACATTCTGCACATGTACAACTTGAATCATCCACGTACATGGGATGAAAGCCT
The DNA here is from genome assembly GCA_000404065.3 of Pinus taeda. Taxonomy (NCBI): domain Eukaryota; kingdom Viridiplantae; phylum Streptophyta; class Pinopsida; order Pinales; family Pinaceae; genus Pinus; species Pinus taeda. The sequence continues at coordinate 103,877 of APFE030444855.1, read as the reverse complement.
TCCCTATGTCCAACACAGTTACAACAGAGCTCTCCATAGCTCAACTAGCCACAACCCTTTTGAGGTGGGATTGGTATTCTAGCCACTATGTCCCATTGATGTGGCCATACCATTTTCAGCTACACAAGCAGATCGACTCATGTTTAGGCCGAAGATGATAGGGTTAACAACTTCAGTAAGCGTATTCAACACATCCGCCAGTAGGTACATGACATATTGGAAAAATCCAATGCTAAGTACAAGCAACGTTATGATCAACATCGGGTGCCACACAAGTTCCAGGTGGGCGACAAAGTTTGGTTACATATGCAGTAGGAATGCTTTGTTGGGCCCCACCGCAAACTTTGTCCACTTTGATATGGGTTGTACACCATCACCAAGGCTGTAGGGGACAATTCCTTCAAGCTCATAATTCCACCATTTCTTTTCCTACACCTAGTATTCAATGTGGATTGACTATGACCATACTTTCCCCTGTTGTTGGACACATATGATTTTGTTGAGCAATTGACACCAACATAGCTCAACCCTAGCTACACCGAATAGTCTAGAACAGATAGGATCATGGACACACAAATCAAGAACACTCGCTATCATAGGATCCAACTCTATCGAGTCATCAAAGTAAACCAACTCCTTTACCAGGGCAAGTGGTTCACCAGGGACCAGGTTCAACAAAAATTTCCTCACCTCATGGAGGCTCTGCACATAATGGGGACCATTGCTTCCTAAAGGGAGGAGGATTGATCCAAGTGGATATTGGTGGCCACCAACCTATTCCACCTATTTCTCCCGTCAATTTCATCATTTTCCTTAATTATAGCAACATTTACTATTTTTAGTAAATAGTAAATAGTAAAGTCCTGAACTTCTCGAGTTGTTTTGATCCCCTAAACGACGTTTTTTTGAGGTCTGCAGCAAGCCCATTGCAACATATAAGGGCTTGTAGCAAATCATGTAGTACTTTGAGAGATATTTCCAACGAGGTATTGTACGCGACAAAAGGAGATCATATGCCCAAGTTACGACCTTGGGAAGTTGGCTGCCCAACTAACCCCAATGAGGCCCAAAAAATCTTAGCGTTCTATGTCTCGGGGTTACGGTTTTGGGTGTTTAGGGTTTTCCCTTGTTTTTTAATAATAAAAAGGCGCTTGAGCCTCATTGTAACACAGTTCATAAGCATGTAGCCGCCACATATCTTCTCAAAGATAAGCTACCATTGTCTGAGCTAGTTAATTTCCATTCTTCTGGATCAAAGGAGCATTTGAAAATTGTAAAGGGGTCTTCAAATGTCTATGTGGCACTTAAAATTATGTAATATGATACCAAGGAACACTTTGAGATTGCAAAGAGGTAGATATGCAGAACCGTCTTGACACAAACTAGGCTAGATATTTTAACAACATAAGATCTACGACTGATTACTTTTTAAAATTTTTTGGAGAAGTAAGTTGGATGAGAAAGAGGTCGGTTGTAGTTGTATTGTTGACTACAAAAGTTGAGTACGTTGAAACCATTCATGGAAATAGGAAGCTATCATTGGTTGTAAATATTGTGATTAAGTATTGACTTTGTTCAAAAAGCGGCGAGAATAAGTTGTGATAGCTCAAGTGCAATCTCTTCTATCATTCCAAAGCAAAGCATATTGGTGTATAATACCATTCCTGTTATAGACATGGTTGAATAAAACAAAACATTGTTGGAGAAGGTTAATACCTTGAATAATGTCATAGATACATTGATAAAGTTTGTTCGTATTAAAAAATTCTATTCAGGTATAGAATTAATGAGCATTATTTCCCCTAGTAGTTGATTATACAAAGGCCTTCCCCTTGCCCCCATTTTTGCAAAGAATACAAGTGGCATAATGTTGGACATGAGTTCTACTCTTTGTGGGTAGAATTAGTCTCATCCTAGAGAAAAATGAGTCCAAAGGGGTAGCAATCCCCCTAGAAAGGTTTCCAAGATGGGACCGTGAATGAAAATTTTGGGCCTATTTTTGGCATGTTTTGTGGTTTTCTAATCAATTGTTTTTCAACCCATTGTACGTGAATTCCAATTAAGGAAGTACGATTGTAATCTAATTTGAGTTAACATATTATATTTTTGGATGCTATAGAATACCTAATTATTGTATTGTAAATGGTGAAGTTAATGTAATGAGATAAAGAGAGGAGCAACTCTTAATTAGGCTAGTTTTCACGATAAAGGTTTCTATAGCAAACATTTCTCTATTGTGTGTGTGTGTGTGCATTTGTGAACGCTATTTGTATTTCATGTGTTATATGGTTTTTTATTATTTATTTTCTTGCTTAGGTTTATCAAATGCTTCAAGGATGAGAAGGACAAAAAAATTTAGGTAAGGAACCCTTTTGGTAGTTTCTGCATGGTCAAACATGGGTACGAGGTAATGTTTTTCTCAAATTAGAAGCAAAATACTATCTTGGAATGAAAGAAGGTCTAGAAGATAAAACATTGATTAAAATGCAAACTTTTTCTATGGATAGCAATCCCCAACAAATTCCTTGTGTGGATGGTGTCCTTATGATTTTTTGAGGGTCTTGTGCAGTGTACACTATTCAAAGGTGCCTTAGAGACAACTTTTCATATTTTGGTTGGTTTTCATTTCTCATTAGAAGTGTGGGATGCAATAATGACCCTTAGAAGATAGATTGTATCTTGGAGAGGCAATTCCTTAGAAGAAATCCTAAACTCCTAGTTGGAGAAGAAAAGAGTAAGAGAATTTGAAACATTCCCTTTATTAATTTGTTAGCCCATTTTAAAGGCTATGAATGGGATGCTTTATGAGAAAATGTTGATCTCCCCTACATACATATTGTTTACAAGAACAAGTTTACTTTTGAAGGTTGTATGAAGGAAATCAATATTAAGGTCCCTAGGCAAATTATGTATCTTCAGATTGATAAGTCCAAATTGGTGGGATTCTTCATTAGTGATTTTGAAGGAAATCCTAGGAAGGATAGAGTAAGGAGTCTTGTTCATTTCTCAATATCATTTCTTTTCCTTTTGATATGGTTTATGTTTGGATTATAATAACATGGATAATGTTAAGGTTATCCTTATGCCCATGGACAATGTAGTTAGAAAAAGACATCTACTCACTCGTATATTTTATGACTCTCAATTTATATTTAACTAGAATTTGGAGCGGAAAAAACATTTAAATTTGGCCATAGATCATTTTATTAAATAAATAATTAAATAGATTAAGAAATATCTTTGTCCTAATGTTCTTTAATTTTATTAATAAGTTCGAAACATTTACGCTCCATCAATACTTATGTGATTTATCCCAAACTTACAAAAAAAAGATTATACACTAATTTGTTACTAAATATTTCGTTTAACTTGTTAGAGATTACACAATATAGAGAGTCAAAACCAAACGTTATAAATGCTAGACAAATATTCTGTTTGATGCTTTGTTACCGTGTGATATGGACACATTTAAGCTTAGCCTTACGGTTGGGATGCTTTCAAAATTGTATTAAAAAACGAAAGAGGTGTTGAACTATTTGTCAGACCCAATTTTATATTAAAGAGCTAACTCCAGTGCTCATTTTTAAAATCTTAATGTCAACGGTTGATGTATTTTAAAAAATAAATAAACTTTGCAGGAGTGGTCGCACACTTTATCTAAAGATTAGTGGTCGCACTCTTTATTACATGGGGATGTACATTGAATTTGGAGATAATTTTAAAAATAGCAAATGAATTCAGCTGAACTAATCAGACAGATATGGATGTTCTATGGATTCGGACAAAATAATTAATAACCTCGCAGATAATTTAAAATGTCTTATATTAACGTATTCACATTTTAATATGTAATGAAATGGCCAATGACGGGAAATTTAAATGAAAAAGGATAAAAAATCAAAGATGTACTATTATAATAATAAGAGTGTTGCTATTTATTTTTATCTTTATCTTTAGTGTAATTTTTCTTATAGTTTAATATTAAAAAATTTATTTTTATTATTTTATAATATTTTTATATATATTTATTTCAAATATGATTGATTAATTTTTTATTTGACAATAATGACATGTTTACAAATATTCTAGTTATACATATCTTCATTAATATATTATTTCAATTCCTTGAACACCTTATTTTAAGATAGTCTTTTTGCACCAGTGAAATTTCATATCAATAAAAAATATTTTTGTCTCATTCAACCCACGACAATTCCATAGTTTGTGAAAATACAAGCTTTGTAAAGTTGTAAAATACAGTTGCAAAGTGGTCATCCTTTCTAGTTTTATTTCATGTAGTGATTGTTAAAATATAACATTTTAATAAAAAAAAGTTATTTTTTTTTACAATAGCTTTTGGAACACTTTCAAATGTGGCCAAAGAATATTTAATATTTTTATTTATCAAGTGTCTTCCTTCACATAATTGATATTTACAAAACATTTAGATACCGTGCAAGCAATTATAAACCTTTATCACAATTTTTATCATGTTTAAAGAAAGTTAAAGTTGTAATGTAAATATTATAATTTTTATTTTTCATATATGTGTTAATTAAAATAAAAATAATTAATTTAAGTTTATAAATTAAATAAATAGTAAATTAATTTATTTCACAATATATTTTATGTTATTAAAAATAAAAATAAAAATATATATATTAATTAATTAAAAATCATTATGGTTATTGTTATTATTATTAAAAAATAAAAATAAACTAGTGAAATCACATAGGTGAGGTATTGCAGAAAATTAAAAAAATATAGTCTAAAACATTGCAAGGTTTTGGTGTTTATTTTTATTTTTCACTTTGGAATTTGTAAGAATTGTAAATTTGAATTGTGAAATTTGTGAATTTTTTTATCCACTAGATTTATTTATACATTCAAAACTATATAAAAATTTAGAATTTTCCAAAAACTGTATTCTCTGTTTATCTTACAAAACAAAGAACATAAAACAATTAGAAACAAATTATTAAAATCTAAATCTAAATCTAATTACTTCCCTTTAAACTCTCAATATTACAATATTGGATTGACCAGAGTGGGTTGGGTTTCTGGTACATTACGGTATTAAATGTCATCGATCACAAGCGTCTTAACCCAACTCACTATTAATATCCAGTTTTTCTGTTATTTTAATTTTATGTAGCTTTTATTCCAATAATCACAATGTACTATCATTAAAATTGTATTGTAAATATAAAAATGAATGTCGAAAGGAGGTTAATGGTTTTGTCATTAGTATTAATTATTAGTATTAGTTTTTGTGTACCATAGTTCCATTTCTTAAAAAAAAAAATATTAGAACAATTATCTAAAGTGACTCACTCAGCATTCCTAATTTCTAATTAAATTTTAATAAAAACAAATAAAATAATTTAAATAAATTATTACAATTCAAATGCAAAATATTATTTTATTTAGATTTTTAATATAATTAAATAAAGTTGAAAAAAACTCAAGTGTAACATACTTCTTTAAAAAGAATTAGTCAATGAAAAACATTGAACATTTTATTTATTATTATTAAAAATACTTGCAATACCATTTGTTCCATTAAAAAAAGAGCGCTAATGTGGTTCAAAAAGCAATAAAAATAAATTAACCAACTCTAGATCCTTGCACCAATTAGCATACATGATCCAATTTGTATGGAATCTGAACAAAATGTACGTTGTTAATTTGGTAAACTAATTCAAGTTTATAATATGTAAAATCTTATACAAACTATTCATCTTTAAAATTCAGGGTAAACATCTACGAATTCCAAATCCACATTGGTTTATGTGAAGTTTTCTCTTCTTTTTTTTCAAAGTGGGAAAACCTATTATAAACTAACATTTGAATAGTTGTCTTTGGCTGCTATCCACAAATGCATGACTCATCACTGAAATTTGTATTTAAAAGAAAATTTATAAAATGGGGTGCTATCCACAGATGCATGCTGACTTATCACTGAAATTTGTATTTAAAAGAAAATTTATAAAATGGGGTATGTTAATAAAGGAAAAATAATTATCAATATGTTCTTAAAAGCTTTAGAATTTGCCAATTGCATAAAAAACAAATATATGGGAGGCAAAGACATGGAACACTGGTTCAGATTAGGGAGGATCAGAGCCACATATGGGTCAGCGATATGGCTCAGCTTTTGCAAAATTGAGCAATATTTTCTAAAGAATATGATATGGAGCTTACAATCCGGTAGCAGAATCCTCATTGGAATAGACCCCCTCATGTGCGGGTGAGAGAACATAACCATTCCCGAAAGGCTTCTAATCTTCTTCCATAGAAAAGGTTTTTTCACATGGGATAAACTCATAGCAGTATGGCAAGGCCCACTTCCTCTTTGGAAAGAGGCTGATGATCTAGGGATGTCAGAGTTTTTGGCAAGGCAATGGAACATTATCAGGGATGGCTTTAGAAGCTGCGGATTTCATCGATCCAGGACAGAAGATTATCTAATCTGGAAGGTGCCAAAAGCAAATGCTCAGGTTTGTGTAAAGGATATTTACACAAATCTGATTGGATTAAAGGCCATACACTCTAGTCCTAAGTATCCACCAGCCCTTTGGAAAACAGGATGCCCTCCCAAATTAATATACTTCTCGTGGCTAGTGTTCCATAATAAAAACTTGTCCTGGGAAAATCTGAAGAAAAGGAACTAGCACGGGTCGAGCATATGCTTAATGTGTAAATCAATTGAGGAAACCAACTATCACATGTTCTTCCAATGCCAATCTACTTTGCAATTATGGTAGGAATTGGCAATTTTATATGGTTTCCCTCTTGTGTCTCATACTTCAACGCATGTAGCCTTTGAATGGTGGAGTGGGCAGAGAGATTCATGGAGATCAATAATTATCATTGTCCTCTGGTGTGCTTGGAGGTGGAGGAACAACATAATCTTCAAAGCAATGAAAGAGCCTTTTAAGGCTATTTTACAACATATTGTATCCATCTATGATTCTGTGCCAATAAAGCAACTCAATAAAGCAACTCAAAAGGAAAAATGCCAACAGAAATGAGCAAGAAGATTATCTCTCAAGAACCCCAAGAGCGTTTTTTGATGGAGTTGCTCAGCAAAACTCTTGTAGCTGCGGGGTACATATCATAATGGATGAGAATATTCAATATTTTATTTCATGGAATGGAGGAAAGGGCACAAATAGCATGGCTGAGGCGAGGACTCTAGTGGGTCTTCTTGCATTCTGCATTTTTTTGATATACAATCTATTTCAATCTTTGGGGACTCCAAAATCATGGTCGATCATGTAAAGGGTAAATGCCATATCAGGAGCCCACACCTCACAGGTTGGATGGACAGAATTATGTTTTTTTGGGGACTTGTGAATGAATGCTCCATTCAACACATTTATAGAACTCACAGCCAGCAAGCGGACATTTAGTCAAAGGAAGGTCTTTTATTAGATACTGGTACCGGTCCATGAAGGTAATATCTGGCGAGAAATCCTTTATCATTCAGAATTTCTCCATCCCTGGCTCTTAACTCACTTTTTGATTATCTCCAGGTTTGCTCTTCTTTATCCTTTTGTTTTATCCTCGTATATGTATGGTATATGAATGACCAAACAATCCCTGAAATCAAGGTTACAATTCAGAAATCTTCATGTGTTGCATAAAAGATTTGTATATGTTTTGATGTGGTTTAGCTCATATCACTTCCTTCATGGAGGGACACATCCTCTAGTTTTGATATTAAGTCAAAGGTTTTTCCAGCTTCTAAAAGCTATATGATGTACTATCTGGTACTTTTTATTGTCTCAATATAATACAATTGTGCTTTTTTCGTTCTGAAAAAAACTTGCATAACTTAACTTTGTATAATTAAAAATAGAGCCTCTTTCTTTAATATCTTGTTTTCCAATTTTATCTTTTTTTCTTTTTTTTCCTTTTTTTTTAATTATAGTTTATGATTTCTCTGTATAGACTTTTATTTTACCAAATCTTTATAATTTTTTAATTTAATTGAATTGAAGTATATTTAAATTAGCCACATATACTCACTACTATGTGGCGTGTTAACTCTTTTCTCAACTTCTGTTCAAGAATCGAGTACGCCACAATTTCCGACATCTTCCGGTAGTTGTGGGGTTACGGGGTAGAAAACAGTCAACTTTTTATTCAAATTAAAAATTCCTGTGTTCTCGACTTATGAAGCCTTCTTGTACACGGCATGTGTGCGTTTTGGGTACGGCAGATCTGGTACGGATAGTAAAGTAAAGTCATCGGTATGGAGAGAGCTTCGTTGCAGTGTAACTCGATGGAATGAATGGCATCGTTATTCTGGAACATTCCGACGCCGGCAGCTTAGCGTTTGCCAGATTTACAATTTTCTTTTCCACAACTAAGAAATGCCAAATTTTTGGTCCACCGACTTGAAGTCTACTTCTCCCTAGTCGTACGGCAATGGCATGACTTTCAATGCCGTACCAATTGGGATCAAACGAATATTCGCTTCCCGGTTCGTCTTTTTTTTATTACCTGGCTTACCGTCCTGAACTAAAGCGGGCAAACTCGGCAGCTTTAGTATCTTTAATCTTTCCAGAGTAAGCGACCCAAGAACACACCAGCAACAACAATGACGGAGGCCCTCCTTCAAGACTATCAGTTGCAAGAGGAAGTGATCGGCAGAGGCCGATTCGGAGTCATCAGGAGATGTTTCAACCGGCAAAGCGGGCAACACGCCGCCTGCAAAACCATAACAAAAGCAGATCTGCACGATTCCGTGGACAGAGAATGCCTCAACAACGAAATCAAGATCATGCAGTATCTCTCAGGGCATCCCACTGTGGTTTCACTTCATGACGTTTATGAGGATGATGAGTATCTGCATCTGGTAATGGAGATGTGCTCAGGCGGAGATCTGTTCGATAGAATCGTTAGCAAGAAGAAAACAGTACCCTTTTCCGAAGAGGAGGCCGCTACCATCCTGCAAAAGTTCATGGAGGCCATCAGTTACTGCCACTCCATGGGAATCGCTCACCGAGATATAAAACCTGACAACATTCTCTTTGCTAATAATTCAAATTCTCTGGCTGAAATCAAGCTCTCAGACTTTGGGCAGGCCTCCTTTTTCTCTCCAGGTATGATAATTATGTTAGCCCCCTTCCCCTGTCATTAAAGTCAGAAATTCTTTTAGCATGGATTAATGAATCCCTGGTTAAAACCCTCAGATTAATGTATGCAGGGGAAGAATCGATTCAAGGAATTGTGGGTACTCCGTATTACGTAGCACCGGAAGTGTTGGAAGGGAAGGATTATGGTGAGAAAGTGGATGTGTGGAGCGCAGGGGTAACCATGTACATAATTCTGAGTGGAGTTGCCCCTTTTCTGGGAGACACGCCGCAGGAGATATTTGAGGCAGTCCTGTGTGGGCGCCTTCGCTTCCCATGTGATCCGTGGCTCTCGATATCACACTCCGCTAAGGACTTGATACGCCGGATGCTCTGCAGAGACGTGACCAGGAGATTGAGCGCACAGCAAGTCCTCGGTATTCCCTTTATTCTTTTCTATCATTTTCTTCTAATCGTGAATTTAGCAACTTCATTACAAATTGTTGTTGGGTTGTGTAAGGTTCATAGAACATTGATGGGAAATATTCGTTTTGCTGCAGAGCATCCATGGATCACCACTCATGCGCTGCCTAGTCTCAGCTAATTTGATTGGCAGAATGTTTTTTGGGTGCGTGGGACAGTTAAAGTGAGATCCCCAACATACAATGAGATGTCCTGTTGTAAAATACGGGGAAGCCTGGGGTAGAGATTCCAGGTTTGAGTCTCGTTATTTCCTTTATGGCAGGGTTGTCTGCCCGGGTTCTTACAGTGGGCATGTTCATGATGTTTAAAAATAGTACCTCGCCTAGAATATTTTTCGGTTTTTGTTAAGATCTATCTTTAGTTTTTGGTTGAGGATTCATCTCATATGTAACAGGCTTTTCGAGTGTAGATCGCGGCATATGGTATAATACAGAAGAACTCATGATACAGAGACCCTTTGTGCAATGGGAGATGAGTTCCGTGAGGTGTGAGAAAGGTCCGTATATGATAGGTGAAATCACGGCTGCATAGTATGTGATATACCGTGACTGTAAATATGTCAATGCATAGAAATAAATATATAGAAAGATCGTTTTTAGCTTCTGTGTCTTCTTCTCGACTCGTGACAGAAATAAATTTATGTACTGATGGGTTCTAAAAATATTAGATTTATCTTAACCATTAAAAACGAGTCAATCATGTATGCTTTCCGTTTAGAGCAATTTATGTAAGATTTCAAAAACCATGTAAACCATGTTTCATTGTTATGGGGCTACTTTTATCCTCGCTCTTATCACTATTTATTTATTTATTTATTTTTTTTTTAAGTTTTTTTATGAAATCTAAATTTGTTAAATTATAGGATGTAATGTTGATAGGATTAATATTTATATATAATGATTTATATTATTATAGGATTAGTATAATTATATTAAAAATATTAATGTGGTTAATATAATTGAATGTTTCATAAATATGATAAAAAATTATTGCAATACAAAGAATGTTTTACTTTTACTTGATTACTTATAAATAAAAATTTATGGAGAAATTTATTAGAATTGGAATAATTTCTAATCTCTAGGAAATTAGTGGGTGGGGAGCCACATGGCATAGATCTAATTTTTTAAATTTATTAAAAGTAATGGACCATTTTACTAAATAAAATTTGCTTATATATAAATGAATGTTATAAATAATAATGAAAAACTTATCATGGAGGAACTTATTAGAATTGGAATAATCTCAAATCTCTAAGAATTTCGTGAAGGGGGAAGCCAAAGCAACCTAACAAACTATTTAATACACTATAGTTGTTGATTCGCATTAAGACTAAGCATATGCTTCACATATTCCCTTCAGAATTAATCTAGGCCATCAATTAAAAAAATAAATTAACAAATCCTCGTCTGCCTTAAATTGAAATAAAAAGCTTTTGGTATATATATATATTATAGTATTATAATATATATTTTTTTAATAAATAAGTTTTATTTTATTTTATTAAAACATTTAAATATTGTTAGAATATGTGTGATATATCCACCATTTCATATGATGATTTCATCCATCATATCGACCACAGAAAACTTTATGAGTAAGGAGAGTCTTTTTATAAATATTTAAACATTTAAATATTTTTTTCCAAATTGTGATTTTCTTTTTAATTATTAAACTATTTAAATAATTATTTATAAAATAATTAATTATCCATTCAGTATATATTAATATATTATTTTTTGGTTGGAGAGTGTAAGATTTTTCATTTCACTTATAGTTACAAATTTGGCAACATTTTCACTATAATTACGAATTTGATAACATATTCACTAATCATTTTATTAACTAGTTTAGTTATATGGTTGGTAGCTATTAATAAACTTAAAATACTAATACAAGCCAGAAAGACAATTATGGAAATAAAATTGATATAAATCCAATTTTATTTATAAATCACAAATCCCTACTAATAAAATATAGATAACCTAATAAATTTAATCATAATCTCTAACTAAAATATACACATTATTTTCTTTCTTCTTTTCAAGATAGCCACATCTATCAACCTAATAAATAAATAAACATACATTCAAATTAATTTAGATATTAAATATAGAATAATTACCAATCTACTTCACTCTTTTTATTTAATTATAAAAAATATCTATTTCTTTAATTATCAAAAACTGCCTTAAACCATATAAAATATTATTTTAAGTGCGTTAGATCAATTTTATGTTTAATGACTATGCGTTTCGCGTTTCAATATAATAAATAAAAATATATTTCTAAATAAAATATTTAATAATTAGTTAAAAATATTATTTTTAATATATATAAAATAAAAAATTATTCCATATATTAATATAAAAAAATGAATGCTACATGAAAAAGGTTTTTACTATTCGTATATTTAATTTCTTAATAATTAAAAATAACTCTTATACTTAATATAATATTTTTTAAATATAATTTGTTGTTTGTTTTTTAAAAAATTATAAGTATTTTTAAATGAATTATAAATATTAATAATTGTGTTGAGAGACATATTCTCCAATTCAATATAAGAGCCATGTATGATTATGTCCATGTTTAATTTGGAGTTGACACTCATCTCGTTTAAAAAGAATGAAAAACCAAATAAATAAATACCTGTGGTGTGCTCTAGATGTGATAAAAATATTTCACTTTCACTCTTATCCATAAATAAAATATTTCTATATAAATACGAAGTAATGTAATTTTATATTAACTTTAGAGGGACATAAAGTAACTCAAAAAAAAAAAAAAAAATTATATTTTCACCATGTTATTATGAGCAAAATGTCTAATTCTTATACTTTTTAAAAATACTTCAAAACACTTAAACAAATAGTTTGGATGTATATTCAAACTAATTTATTTCAAGATCGATTTCATATGTGTGTGTGTTATTGACTATAATAAAATATTTCAATGCCAAAAAAAAGTAATTGAAATTAAAAAATTACTCTATTTCTCAATAAAAACAATAAGAGGGCAATGCATAATTCATTCAATTCTTAATATAAAATTAACATGTGGCATTTAAAAATTATTACTAATGATAAAAAAAATCAATATAGGTCTTAGATAAAATATTTCAATTCCCATGTTAAGTAAAAAACTCCACTATCAAATGTATAGATGTTTTTTTAGTAAGTTGAGGCTTTTGTATTACTCAACAAAACATAGATACATAATTTCTCTGGACTACTCCCTTGGGAGTTTGTTTCTCTTTGACACACTTCGACAGACAAGACTCAAACTATGAAACCTGCATGTAAACCCCAATACCAAGGAAACCAAACATAGTTGTGCACCCAGGCTAAAGACAAGAGCATTCCCCCCAACCCATTACATTGCCAACAAATAAACTATCATGAAAGACCAATATAATCGCCATAGACGATACCTTACTAATACAAACATAGAGTGCCTAGGTCGGTGAAAGAAGCATAAAGCGACCATATAAAGCGATGCCATCAAAACAAAATTATCAGAATAAACCCATTTACATGTCATAGTTGGCACCAAAATAAACCAGACACAAAGACATACGCCAGGATAAGTAACAACAACAAACAATATTCATGACCTTAGAAATAAACATACACCTACGCCAAGACGAGCGAGAATATCAACTAGTATTCAATACCTTAAAAATAGACATACACCTTGTATCTAGGACAAAAACTAAATCATAATTTGTCAAATTGATAAGTCTTCCAGCTTGGTTACTGATCATTGTTCGAAGAAGAGATTGTTGTAGGGACCCTCACACTAGAGGAGGGTCCATCAAACCATCACTATCTGATTCACAAGTGATATGGCCTTCCACATGCACTAAGCGGGAGTCAATCTTGTCCAGGAAGAAACATTAGTTTCTAAGTATCCTTTTGGTGTCTTCCAAGGAGGAGAAGACATTTTACTACTCCACTTGTTTGTATTTCAATACCAGACCTAAGAGTGTCTTCATCTGCCAGTGCAGGGCCACCGTATTCAAGTATTTCTTCTTCTTACCCCTGGTGTGTCCAGGGTCAGGAACCCATGCTAACATATCTTCAATGATCTTTGAGTCCAAATGAGATTGTCTTTCAATCCCTGCTTGAGTTTCCAACTTTTGAATTTCTTTCCTAGTCTCTAGAAAAACGAAATTGAAATAGGTGGGAGTTGAGTAGTGAGCAAAGAGTCTAGATCCTCGTTGACCTTGAGGAGAATTTCCACCTCTCCCCCCCCCCCCCATCTACATAAAATTTTATGTCTCATCGCCATGGATATAACCCAAGGGGCACACCTTGAACAACTTTTATGGATTCCTCCCTTTGTAAATAAAAAAGAAAATAAACCAGACTCATCGGCAACAAGACCAAGACAACAACCTAAAATATCATCTTTGTAGCTTAGATTATATCTAGACTCGACACAGAATTCATCAAGAGAGACAACAAGCTCAACAACCTCTATAAGGGAGTCAAATCCCAAAACCATTAAATATAGAAAGAGACCCAAATGTACCCAATAACCCCATCACCAATTCGGTGAACACAACCCCTAAACATCAACCATTGGTACCTTTCCAACCTTATTGTAAAATTAACACGATGATGCCAAAAAACCACAACCCAAGCAATAAGCATTTGCCTAGACTTTGACCAAATCCCATGGATTAGAGATAGGAGATGCATGCAAAGAAACATACCACCCCAACCCTTAACCATAACCTAAGGTTGGTGTTCCAGACCCAAAGACAAAGACAATGAGACCTCAGAACTACACTAAAAAATACTAATAAACAAAATGACTAGAAAAACTAGGCGACAAAAGGAAATGACTTGAGACTCCATGAAAGAAGTGGAAATTAAAAACAATGCATGTCCACCAACCTTCAAATTTCCTAGTAGCGATACACAGACCAAAACACCCATGAATCTTCGTCGTTTCTTCCACCACCCTCACAAGTTAGTACCTTAACCTCTCCCCGCCACAATTCTAAGCTTAACTCTCAACACCAAACTCTTCTCTAACACATATGAGATATAATACATGTGACTGGAGGCCAAGGACCAATCTTCTTCTCCATATGAACCCCAAAAAACATATCCTAAACCCTCCATGTGACTGCAATAAATAGAAAATTCCAATTGTAAGCATTTCATGTCGTTGCATGCAATATCAGGTTTTGTCCTCATCTTCTTAATTACCCATCATGTTTAAGGGGGTGGTGGGCACTTCCTATGAGGCTCCCGCATCCTCCTCATTCACACCCCCATCAGGGATTCTATGTCAACATTCAACAGAGATTGAAGGGGCTCTACCTAGCTGGACTGCAAGAGAATAGGCCAACATGTATCAATGTCAACTTCTCAACTTTGGCACTCCAGGTTGGCCATGAAGTCCCCCACCTTATTGTTTGATCTCTTGATATGGTGAACGATGAAATACTCTATCTTCCTGGTCAACTCATGGATGTTTCCTATCAAACTTTCAAGTCACCAACTCTTTGTTGTCTTTCCTTGAGGTTGACCAAAGAATAGTTTCTACGCATAGTTGATTACAAGATGGGAATCTTCGTCAACCTGGATTGAACGAAATCCTTCCTAAATTGAAATTTGAAGACCTTGTTCTAAAGCCTAGAACTCTTAATCTAAGTGGATATTTGTGGCCACCCACCAATTCCACTTTGACCCCTGCCATTATTTGTTTTAGTTTCCTTAATTGTAGCATAGTTTACTATTTTTGGCAATTTTTCGGGTCTTGAACTTTTAAAGCCATTTTGAGGCCCTAAACAAAGTTTTTTTGGAAAACGGGAAAACTCATAATTTGTAGTTGGGTTTTATAGTTGAAAGTTATACTCCTCAGATATATATTTCAAATGAGGTATCATATACGTTAAACAGAGATCGTATGCCAAAGTTATGACCCCAGGAAGTTGATGTACAAAATTACCCCAACAGGGCTCACAGGATTTTGGCACCTAATCTCCTAGGGTTAGGTTTTTGGATGTTTAGGGGTTTCCATTGTATCTAAATAATAAATAGGCCTTCGAGCCAGTCATTGTAACATAGTTTAGAAGGCATGTATATTCCAAATCTCTTCTCAAAGATAAGTTACCATTGCGTGAGCTAGTTTATTTCCATTTTGCATGTAAAGAATTTTCATTACTTTGTTATTAATGAATTGAAGTTTTGTTTTCGTTGTATCTATGTGTTTATGTTTATATCTGTATTTCATTTCATTCCTTCATAATATGGATCAGTGGTATCATATAGGTATGCTCTTTCTCTATTTTTCTGTGCATGTCCTAATGAGGTCGGGGTATAAGGAGTTGGGATTTGAACTGGTTGAGCCTTTACAAGACTGTCCTTGTCGACACTAAAGACCTCCCATGGAGGAAGAAAAGAAGGAAGAGGGAGTAAGATATCCTATCAAATTGTTGCTCGAAGAAGCCCTTGAGCGGAAAAGGAACAAGATGATGGACAACTTTGCCCATATCCTTCGGCGGATTCCCACCGAAGATGCATATTCATCCAACAACCACTTCAGAGGTGTTTCCCCATTCAAGGTACATGCGAAATTTGATATCCCTATATTCGAAGGCCAAATAGATGTAGATGTTGTAGATAAATGATTGAATCTGTTGGAAGGTTAGTTTTTGGTAGTTTCTCCGACAAGGAGAATATTACTTTTGCATTGCTTATGGTTTCCCCCCATGTCAAGGACTAGTGGGGAACTAACTATAAAACAAAAGGGCCGAGGAACCCTCTTTATTTACATCCGCCCCCTCTTGGAACTCTTTCCGAGACGCTGTCTAGGAACAATATTACCCAATGGGGAGCTATGGGGACAAGTAAATACAGTGGACCACACTATGGAAATAAAGAGACCAAGATGTGCATGAGCTCACAAATATTTTTCATACTCTATGCATAAAGTTCAATGTCAAAGACTTTGAGTGACATCTAGTTCTCAAGTACTGTGGTTGTTTTCACAAATACATTCATGAAGAAATGAAGTTCTTGGACATATCCTCACTTGGGGAAACATACCAATATGCTACCAATATTGAAAAAAAGTTTAAACAAAAGAAACATGACTTTGGATCTGTGAATCAGAAGCAAGGCAAGAGCGCCCTCAAACCGCAGAACAAAGGACAAAACTAAGGTGGAGCAACCCATGACAACCCATCAGAGCCACAAGAAATTAATGGCACCATGAAGACGAAGAAGGACACATGAAAGTGGTGTCAGTTCCATAAGAGCCTCACTGACAACACAAATAAGTGTTGCGCCAAGTAGACATTAGTGGCCAAGCTGAAAGCTTCAGAATCCTATGCATGTTCTGATTTTGAGCCAGAACTTGACAAGGAGAATGACAAGGGGAAGTATATTATTGATGCAAACCCAGTGCCACCATTTTCGCCACCAAGGTCCAGAATATTGAGCCAAAATATCCAGAGGAGGGGGAGCATCTCTTCAACTCACAGATGTGGGTGAAGTGTTCTCTGTTGCAGTACATAGACTTTACTGAGAAAAGAAACACATGAAAACAGAGAAATAAAAATTACAAGAGGAAAGACATCACCATTTTTCCTGACACATGAATCCTGAAACACTATCTATATTAATGGAAATTGATCACTTTAGCTCAGTGAACAACTTTACATCAAATGGTAATCCTTTTTTGATACAAATCCCAACCTTTGTACTTCGATTTGGGAAGTGGTTATACAAAATTATCAAAAAATATCTTGAGTAAAAACCTCAAGATCTTTTACAAAATTATCCTAAACTATTTGTAAAAATAGAACAAAAATATAGATAACAGAAACAATTTTGATGATATCTATCTTCGAGGCTTGTTGTTGATGACTGGGCTTGGAAAAAGTGTTGCTCTGTTACTGAAGATCAAACAATTTTTACTCCAAATTTTGACATAGATGGTTCCATTTGTCTTCATCTGGAATTGGCATTTTAACCAATTTTCTGTAAGTCTCATCTACCTCAGTGTATTTATGGAAAGTTGGTTTTACCATAAACAAATGTTTGATTTCATCTTTGATAAGAAAATCGAATTCCAAAGCCTCCATGAAATCTTTTCCTATGATTGAGCCTCTGATAGCTAAAAACTTTGTTTTGTCCGGGACTATTAAGTACAACTTTTGCTGATAATCTGTTAGGGGCACTAACTTGTCTCCAATTCCCTTTAGTCTTGGAAGTCCTTGCAAATGTGATGCATTGAATTTCTTATGAAACTTATGGATGTTGGTCTCCAAATGCTGGCACTTATCGTCCAACTGTAATATCAAGTTCCTTTTAGTAAATACTCTCATGAATTCCAAGATAGTCTCTGTCCTATCTGCAATTTCAAAATCTGCTAACTCAATTTCAAGATAGTCTTTGTCCCAAGTTGTTTCTTACATCTTACTTTAAATCCTTTGATATATGTATTAAGTCCTCCTGTTCAAATATTATTTCAATTGAAGGCCATATTTATGTGATGGCGTCATTTATCTCAACCCATATGCATTCTTTAGAATGTGCTAGTGCTTGAGTCATCACAGTCTCATTTTCTTGCTGCTCAATTCTTTGGGTTAGCCTATGAGATTTCTGTAGTTCTGCTATGTATAAATTATCTATCTTCAATTTCTGATCCTGCAAAGTTTTAAGTTGGGATTTTAATTTTTCAATTTCCTACCCTCTGATGGACAAGTCTTCCATAGATTTAACCAACTCATTTGAGGAATCTGCAGTCTGTGCTTCTGTTGTTGTCAATGTAGATGCTTCTACTATGGTTGCAACTGAAATAGGCACTATGGTTAGAGGAACTATTGCTAGTTGTGAAGATTGTTCCTTTTCCTTCAACGACCTTTCCATCTCAATATTCATGTCTTTAATCTGACCATTTTGTTCAATTATTATTTTGAACATGTCCTCCTTTTCTTTCTCAATCTCCCCAACTTCCTTAGCTTAGGGATCCTCAGTGGAAGGAAGTTTGAGTTGCTTCTATTGGGTTGTGTTATATTCTTTCCATGACTAGCCCACGTAGTTAACCTGGGGGTTAGAGGGGGGCAGAGTGCCCCCCCTTCGTTGCACCGATTGCGTAGCGGGGGGTCACAAGGGGGTTTGAGGGGTGTAGGTAGCCCCCCTCTATGGGGTCCGACACAGCGCCCTGGAAATTTTTGTTTTTGGACCCTATATTAGGTTTGGGCAGACCTACCTATGGTTTTTTTTATGATTTTCGCACATGGTTTTGGACGCGATGGTTTTCGGTCCATGGTATTGGATGCTTCAGCATGTATAAATATGTATTGTAACATTGAAAGGAACATAATGAAAAATCAAGCTGGTAGTCCTGGTTTTGGGATCCAGGGGAAAATCTCTATGTATATGTGTTTTATGTGTTATGATCTCGCATTGTTTAATTTCCGTGTTTTAGAATTCATATGCATGTAATTTCTGTATGGGGTTAAAACCTAGATTTGGTATTAGAGTTGTTTTGGCTTCAAAGGGACACCTTTGTTTCTTAGGGGTTTTTCTCGGGCCTGTGGTTGACCCTATTCAGTGGGAGATCTACGAGATCAATTTTGGTGGTGAAAGAAGATGGCGAGCAGTGGAAAGATAGAGATCAAGAAATTTAATGGTCAGAGTTTTGAGTGATGGAAACTCAAGATGGAGGATCTATTGGTGGAAAAAGGTTAGTGGATTGCAGTAGATCCAAGTACTAAACCAATGGGAGTGTTTGATGAAGAATGGAAGAAGTTGGATTGGAAGGAAAAGAGAACAATATGATTGTGTGTCTCAAATTCAGTATTGCTCAATGTATCAGGGGAAGCTACGATGAAGGATTTGTGGGACAAGTTAGGGACTTTATACCAATCTAAGTCTCTAGTGAATAAACTGTTCCTATGGAAAATGTTGTATAACCTGAGGATGAAAGATGGAGACTCGGTGACAGAGCATCTGAACGCATTTAATACTGTGGTAAGTCAGTTATCATCTGTTGATATTAAAATTTCAGATGAAGATAAGTGCATCGGTTTGTTGTGTTCTCTACTAGATTCATGGGATAGTTTGGTTATTGTAATAGGTTGTAATGCAATTGCCTTGCAGTTTGATGAAATAGTCTCATCCTTGTTGACGGAGGAAATGAGACGGAGAAATATGGAGAGCTAGAATGGTGATGCCTTGTTTGTACGAGGACGGTCCCAGAACATAAACAAAAATAAGTCATCGAGTGGGAGATCTAAATTTAGAGGGAGATCTAAATCTCCAGGAAAACCTGTAAAGGTGGTTTGCTGGAAATGCGGAAAGGAAGGGCACTACAAAAAGGACTGTAAATCTAAAGCTCCCGACAAAGGAAAGGAATCTGATGGTGCTCCTTCTGCAGAAGCAAAAACCACCTCAGATGAAGGTGGGGGTGTGTACTTGGCTTCTTCAAGTACACATGTAGATCATGAGGTATGGTTGATTGACTCAGGTGCATCCTTTCACTTCACT
>APFE030444855.1:17305-79268 GCA_000404065.3 Pinus taeda | reverse complement strand
GACATGTATAAATATGTATTGTAACATTGAAAGGAACGTAATGAAAAATCAAGCTGGTAGTCCCAGTTTTGGGATCCAAGGGAAAATATTTGTGTATATGTGTTTTATGTGTTATGCTCTCGCATTGTTTATATACTGTTTTAGAATTCGTAACCACTTCCTCCCACTGACCTTGATTCATGAACTTCTCTATCTCTGGTCTAGGAGTGTGAGTATAGGAAGTGGTTTTCTGCTCCACTCTCAATTTGGAAATGATGCCAAAAGGGTCATATGACCAAGTGAAACTCAACTTGAAATTTATTTTCTTAAGGAGAAAATCTGGATTCTTACTTACTGCCCTGGTGTTACATATAAATGGTCCAACCTGTGGCTTGATCTTGAATTGAGATTTTTTCTTTGCTACAACAAAATGGAGGTCACCCATGTTTATCATTTGTCTTATATATTGTAGTGAGAAGATCCTCATAGGAATAAATTTTGGCACCCTATATGGTGGAAATTCACACCCATAAACTCTAATCTCGGTATAATTTTTGTACAAGTACTAATCTCTTGTCTTAGTCTGCTCACTGAGATGCATAATTCTCTGTATTTCTGGTCCTATCCTAGATTCCACTTCAATGTTCAGCAAGCATGCAACTTTATATAAAAACGGATCTACAAAGTCACTGAAAGTAAACTCATTGGAATGCTTCCTGATCAAGGAAGTCCAATGAATTATTGATTGAGCATTGCCCTACTCATATAATTTCTGCAATGAAAATTTGAATCTCTCGGCTTTGTGAAACAAAAATAGATGCACTAATACATAAAGCATATTTAAGCATTACTTCTGTTGAAAATTTCAGAAATTGATCATGAATTGTGTCTACTAGAAACTAGTTGTAGTGGAACATGACATAAGGTTTCTCTCCTGTGGAAAAAAAATGACAGAAAACCAAGGATAGGCTCATCAACCCACTGATTGGATTGATAGCTTAAAAGACATGATCCTAGTGAGACAATCTGCTTGGTCATGTCTCGAAACATAGAAGATGGATAAGGTGGATTATTTTTAGGTAACTGAACATCTTCTAGTAGGAAAATCTCAAAAATTTGGCTCTCTATGGGAAGGTAAGCTTCTGGTAGAGTTCCATGAGGAAATCTACTTAGGGAGTCATTGTTTGGGATAAGGAGCATTTGGTTTATTGACTCAAGGGTTATGGTGAACAGAATGTCTCCAATCTGGGCCACAATTGCCGTCTGACTAGGGATATACCTAAATTGACACCAATAGATGAATTCAAGGAAGTGGTGTGTTTGGGGAAAAATGAATTGGTGTAGGAGAGAACTTCATAGGCTCAGTTCATTGCTCTGGTCCAAGAAGTTATGTTTTAACCAGTTGTGGAGTTCATACAGGTTGAACTCACAACTGGTTTCGATAGTTTTATACTCCTGATCCACTAGAGGTTGATGGTCCAGGGTCTATAATTGGGGGTAACATAGGGTTTTCCTCTACAGTTTTAGATTTTTCTTTAGGGGCCATGTTAGAAGAAAAATGAACAGAGGATTCAAATTACTTGGGAAACTGGTTGAAAAACTAGTATCAGAGGTGCAAACTAGCGATTGCACAGATGCATGGGTCCTAGCAAGGGTTTAGATCTGTTGCAGTGGTAGGTTCTGGTTGATTAACAGAGCATTGTAACAACTTTGGTAAAATATCTTGAAACGACAAAGAAGGTGGATAGAATAGGATTGCTGGGTTAATACATGCAAATGGCGCTTACGGTTGCAAATTAGCAGTTGGAGGCATGGGTCTATTGTCACAGGGAATGAACAAATAATAATTGGTAACGATTTAGAGATGATGTGGCGAGTGGCCAGATGGTAACAATATATTGGGAGAAGTGAGGACGAGAGGGCCACCTAGCGGATGGTGAATGGAGTGAAGGTGGAAGGTCAATGGTCACATAATGGGAGTGGGAGCGGAAGGTCAATGACTATGAAGCGAGAGCGAGATGGTTGTTTTCAGAGGGGGGTAGGGGCAGATTGTGGTTTTAAGGGGGGGGAGAGGGGGCGTGTGCGAATAATTTGGGAGGCCGCCGCATAGAATGGGCGGTAAAAGAGGGAACTGCTTTTCAGACCCCCCTCGGTTAACCGTTAGAAGGACGGGGGGGGGGGGGGGGGGTGAAGGTCAGTCAACCCCAATGTTGATCCAGGTGAGTGAGATATCATCCATCTGATATTGCACGCTTTTTACCTAGAAGACGAAAAAACATCCAATCACATTACACTTCATTTCAAACCTTATACATATTTGCGCTTTAAGCATAGAAAGCAGGCTTTATTGCACTAATTTAATTAAACCACAATTAAATATGTAATTTAAGTAATCAAGCCTAACTACTCTAAATCAAATCACAGTTAAGCCACGATTAAACAATGTGGCTAACCCATTTTATTCTACCTATTGTAATTTAACCACGGTTACACTAGGTGGTTAATTATTCACTAATCTAAACTAACGATATTTAATTAGGCCTAATCATGCTTAAACGGAGTGATTAAACCTCTAATCCTATTTATCTAACTTCACCGTGGCATTTTGACTAGCAACACATTATTCAAAATTTCTAAGGTATGATTGATGCATTTTTTCAATTTTTTGAGTGGCATTTAGATTTGCTCACTTATTATTGGTGTATTTTGATCTATTTTCTTATTTCCATTTTTTTCATATATGTATTTTTTTGTATCCCTTTTTTTTTTGGAAAACTTGCAGAATGAAAGATTATTTACAACATCTCATTTATAAAACTCAGCAGCTAAATAGTCAGCTTATCCTATATATTATAGGACTCTAACAGTGTGTTTAAGAAGAACTTAAATACATAAGGTAAGTTAGAGAAGCACAAAGCTTTGCTAGTAGCAAAGATATATTCCCCTCTAGAGGAATTTGATTTTAGTGATATTTTTTTCTATTGTTGTTAAAATAACTTCTATTAAATTTATTTTGTGTATTGTTTCTTTTTTCTTTTTTCCAAGAGAACAAAAATTGTATTTTTAATTAAAAGTAATAAAAATTACATTTTGTAAACACACTAGGTGTATGCAAATTGGTCAATAACATCAAAGCATAGAAACACAAAAATATATCAGTCATATAAATTAGAGATTCCCGAAATACATAAGGCCGAGAAGCTCACTGACATGTGACTGCATATAATATCATGTTTTTCACACAAAACTGAGCATGTATGATGTCCATAACAAATAATATCTAACAGATAATCAAAAAACAAAAAGAACAAAAAGTAGAAGTTTGTGAACTATCTACGTGAGCCAAGCGAGATATTATGCTTAAGGAGTGGATCTATGAACCAACTATAAGAAAATGTAGAAATAGTGCCACCATGGTACTTAGTGATCCGCCAACAATCCCGAACCAAATCTAGAACCTCTTTGGAGAGACCATCTACACTCTAGTTGAGTTCCTTGTATATATGATGGCAAGATAAATATGAGAACATAGTTTTTAACCACAAAACATCATCTAGTGTAGGTGATAATAGAAATTCTTTCACAATTGTGTGTCATTCAACCACTTGACTACAATCTTAGAATCTTCATAAATTTGTATATGCAAAGCAGCTTGTTCAATAACAAATGCAAGAAGGTTTTGACAAGCAAGTAGTTCAACATAATTATTTGTTCCAACATAGACCCATGGAAATGCAAAGAAAGATGTCAATAGAGAGATGAAGAATGAAGTTTCCCCCACAGTTACCACCTAAATTAACCGAAGCACCATCAAAGTATGCCCATGGTTTTATCATGTTAGGATGCTCAACCATGACTTCACGCACCCAACAAACATCTTTCTCTTGTGGAAAACAACAAAGGATCGATTTTTCTCCAACAACAAGGATCCTTGGAGAATAGACATGGTCTTGAAAGATAGCTTGATTACAAGTTATCCAAATTCCCCAACATATGATTAACAGAAAAGATTTGAAAGTACGGGAGGACAAGAGAGAGAGCCAATGTAGCCAAGCAGATTTAACAGATGGTCCATGCTAGGGTCTAATTTGAGCTTCTGTGAACCTGTAATGTTACCGGATTTGATGAATGAAAGGGTAGCTAAGAAATAGGTGAGAAATTGTTTCTCCTTCTTCCTGACATAGAGCACACCGTCCAAGCCCAATAGAGAAACACCTTTTGAGAACATCCCACATAGGGAATTTTCCATTCATAACACACCACATGGGAATCTTAGCCTTCAGTGGGAATTTGGATTTCCAAATGATCTTACACCGCCATTGTGAAACAATCGGATGATGCTTAGAAGAAATAAAGATATAACCATTTTTTGGGGAATATAGCCCACTCTTATCCCCAACCCAAACAAGATCATCATCCCTGCTCATTATATGAACATGACTAGACTGTAAGGCACTAATATAATAGTTCCAATGTTCCATGAAAGGTTCTAGGATTTCCATCTCAACTCCAAATTTCCAGCGTTGAATCCAAATGGAAGTGGAAGTCGGATTGGTAATGTGAGCTAACTTTGAATACCCATGATCCCGAAGATAATAAATTAATGGGGAGGGGAGAATATGTTCACATTAACAACTAGGCTAGGGGTCCTGGCTAACATGGACTTGAAGACTCGATCCAACTTTCCAAACTAGACCATTGCAGATGGTTTCAAAAGTATTTAGGATAACTCTCCCTATGACATAGATATTTTGTTGATGTTTGTCCGAAGGATAGACCCAATCCTCCATCGTGAGAGGAGAAATGTATTTATCAATTACCACCATTGTTCGAAGGCTTTGTGTGGTAAGAAGGAACCACCCACATTTTATAGCTTGAGCATGGGATAAGAGGAAGATGTTCTTTAGGCCCTAACCACCAAGGGCCTTTGGTTTAGCTATATTTTCCCACCTCACCCAGGGGAGGGATACTTCAGAGTTGGAACCGGACCATAAAAATTTGTAACATACCCACCTTATGTGCTACAAGACACCTTTTGGAATCCATGCAAGGGAATACCAATGCACAGGAATTGCTTCAAGTATAAATTTGATGAATACCAGCCTACCTGCCTAAGAAATCCATCCGTGACACCATATTTTAATACGTTTCTCAACCTTAGGTATCAACGAACACTAATCCCATTAGTCTATAAGTATTTTGCTTTAGGTGAAACCCCAAATATTTGAGGCTGTCATCAAGGTGAGATATTTCCATAAGAAGTAATGTATTGATTTGTTGTATTTCATACTCCTCCAAATTTGAAATAAGAAGGAAGGATTTTTGAAAATATATTGACATACTAGTGGCCTTCCCAATTAATGTAATAATGTTCTTCAATACCACCACCTTGCAAGGATTTCTATTACAAGAAATGAGGATACCATCTATGAATAATCAATGGGACATAGCTAGGGATGTGGTTACTAAGCACCCATGGAAATCCCCATTTTGTTTTTCTTCCTCCAAGAGCCCGCTAAGACCCTCAGGAACCAACAAAAATAATAATGTCCAGAGAGGGGGGAACCCTGATGAAGACCCATTTGAGCATGAAAGAAAGGAGATGTTGCAACATTGATTAATGTAACAAAGGGCACTATTTGTATACAACTCATAAACCATGTCATGACATTGAGACTGAAACCTGCAAGAGTTAAAAGTAACTAGAGATAAGTCTAAATGACCTGATCATAGACCTTTGATAAATCAAGTTTGAAGATAGCCCCTTTGAGATTCATTGTTTTAATGTAATAGATACCTTCCTGCGCCACCCCAATCTTTTCATGAATCTATCTACCTTCAAGGAAATTGAATTTTTATTTAGAAATGGAGGCAAAGAGTATCAATTTAAGACGAAGGGAAAACGTCTTCATGATAAATTTGAAAATGACATAGCATAAAGATATGGCCCTGAAATTATCAAAGGAAGTAAGGGAGTCCACTTTAGGGAGTAGAGCTATAAATTTAAAATTTAATACTGGGAGCATATGGTGGTTCCTACGAGATTTCTCAACCACATGTAATAGATCATTCCCTAGAATTTCATAAGACCTAGAAATAATTCAATACCTCATCCTTCTGGACTAGGGCTCTTGTCTTTTCGGAAGCTTTGGAGAATGATATTTAATTCATCCTCTAAAACTTTGGCGATTAGTTAACAATTGTCCTCCTCATTGAGAAAATGGGGAAAGGGGAGAGTCATACGGATGATTTCATCTATTGTGGCCTCCTCTTGGGCTTTAAAGAGATATTCAAAGTGTTAGACACCCAATAGGTCTAGATCTGAGAACATAGAAACACACCTTCTCGAATGATCCTTTAATGACCAAATCATGTTTTCCATCTTATGGCCTTTGGAAAATGCATGGAAGAATTTTGTGTTATTGTCCCCGCATTCCAACCAGATGGCTTTACTCTTCCAGAATATATTTCCTTCTCTTTTCCAATTGGAAGAGTAGGTCTCTAGATTCAATAAACTCATAGCCTCCTGCCTCTTGTAATGCAACATCCATAAGATTTTCATTAATCACCTTAAGTCTTCCTATTTTTTTGTATAAGCCCACTCCTTTGTTTTTTGCTTGATTTCCTTAAGGTTTTCCAAAAATCTTTTCCAGTCGAAATCCCTAAAAGTGGTGAGAAAGGAGACCACTATTCTTTAACCATCTCCACAAAGAAGGCATCCTTCAACTAGGTGGAATTCATCTTGAAAGGGTAAGCTCGCTTACAGGTGGCAACATTAATTTCAAGGAAGATAGTGAAACGGTCAGATGCCCCACCAATGTCGACCCACTGTTTAATGGAGAAGAATTAATCAACGATAGCTTCTAAAATGAGGGACCAGTCTAGTCTCTTGGCTATACGATCATGACCCAACTTCTTATTTCTCCAGGCAAGGCGAAGCTTCAGAGACTCCACATCTATAAGGGATCAATTAACTAAGAAGTCATAGAAAAAATTAGCCAATGAATCAATATTTTCTTTGTCCTCCCAAGATTCAGAGGCACCCATGGATACATTTAGATCTCCCCCATTTATGAGAGTAGAATGATTTAAAATGCATTACTAAAAAAAGACTCCAAAAATTGTCTTCTATTTTGAGTAGGACCATATACATTAAGCAAGGAGAAGGAGCTAGAAAATTCCTCTAAAAACTATTCTATACCAAGACCTGCCATCATGCTCCATGCGTTGAGGAATTTGAAGCTTCGACTAATCCATCCCACCGCCAAACCCCCTGAGCGACCTACAAAATCTATACACTAAAAATTCCACCCACACAATAGTCTTTCAAGACATTAAACAATAGAGGGTCCAAATCCCAGGGTCTCTTGGAGGAAAATAACACCAGGGGACTCAGATTAAATAAGGTGTTTTACAGAGATTCTTTTTGGGAGACTCGTCAAACACCTACAATTGAAAGAGAGGATTTTCACAAGGGTACATTTAAGGGGACTGCAATTGCTTTAAGCGCCCATTGTATTTAAGCTTGTCTTCTTGCTACCATATCAACCTTGGAACACTCTTTAACTTTTGTGGTATAGGACTTCCTACCCTGACCCCTAGAATAAGTGCAAGAGATCTGAATTTGACCTAACCCTAAATCAGAGAGTTTTTTAAAGCGATCATTTGAATGAGGATGAAGGTTTTATGCATAAGAATCATCACTCGACAAGTAGGAGAGAGAATGTGAGGGGGTAGTAATAGGAGAGGATAAATCACAATGAGACAAAGAAAGGGTGTAGAGGGCTTGGGATGGAGAGGTAAATGAGGCGGGGAGAGTCAGAGGAGAAACCCATAAAGGTGTGGGAGAGGGGAAACCATGATTATTATTAGAAGAGAAAAATATATTACTATTGTGAGAAAAAACAAAGCAGGAGGTAGGAAGGGTACATAGAATAGAAGCTCTAGGGGGTCTAGAGAAATGATCCCCTGTCCACATGCATGTGATCCAACTGAGTTGTAATAGCTATGGATGCCATCTCCTCCGAAATCCTGGGAGGAACACCCGCCTCCCCACTAGAAAAAGGAAACTTGTTCAGAAGCCCCACATCTTCCCAAAACAGATTCTCCTCATTTGTCGATGCTAACTAAACCATTATGACCATATCGATGACATCTGTGATAGTGGAAATGAAAACCTTTGTAATCAAGTTCCTAAATAAACCCTTCCCCAAATCTGAGGTCAATTTATTTAAGAAGACCACCACTAATATCCACCTTAACCATAATGAGATCCATAATCAGAATCGCTGCTGTGAGATAAAAATAATCATGGGCCAAATATTTGCCAGTATTATTTTCGATATCTTGAAATGTCTCATCCCTCCAATAGTCTAATGACAAACCTAACAATTGAATCCAAAAGGGAACCAGATTCAACTGCTTGCGAGCATTGAATAGTGACGACCAAAATTTGAAAATAACAGGAGACAAATTGATATGCTAAACCCTTTATTCGACAACTTTTTCATCCCCTGAGTCTGCAAATTTCAAGTGAATCCACCCCTTCATAAGAAGCTCCATCTTTGGTTGTGCCTGAACCAAGGGAGAAATCTCACGAGCGACCTACTCCCTTAGGATTTGGATCACAAAACGATGACCTTGAACCCTCCCAACCAATGATGTTTCCACCATGGCCATAGCCCTCTCTATTCGGACATTGCCCCCCCAACACCAGAGCCACCTTGGGGCAAGATTTCTTATGGATGTAGTGGGGTTTCTTTTGAGCAGTCCTGGTATAATTAGAATTCTTTGTAAGACGAAACCTCGAGATAGGTTTCTAGGAGAAACCTTTGGATTGAGTTGACCCAACTTGAGATACCAGAAAATATGAACACTGAAGCATGGGATCAATACCGATAGGGTTTGGAAAATGACAACAACTATAATACATACAGGAACATAGGCATGGATAGGCACATATGCCCTAAAACCCCATATGACTCCCATGCCAATACCAAATCCAATCGACTCCTAGGATCCCAAACCAATAAATGAAGGGTTGTTTAACAAAAATTCCAATAATGATACCAGCCTTGACAGACTCGAATCCCATACTAGACCAATCGAGCCTAAAATCCATCCCATTGAGAGTTGTCAAGTGTCCTCCTCAGAGCAAGGAATCGATGGATCAGTTGACACCTTAGTGTCCACATCATTGGATGAATTTTCACGAGCCATATCTGGAATAGTGAGATGTGGAGAGTGGTAGCCTGATGTAAACAGTGAGGACCTTGAGATGTCCATTGAATCCAATAGTGGATATCGTGAAAAAATACAACCTAATAAAACACACCAAAGAAACAAGGCAGAAGCATGAGTAAACTAAGAAAAAACTTATAAAATGTGCCATTTCCATAGCGAGGGTTCCTACACCTCTAAGGGTCTATACGCATTGTTGATTTTGTTGATCTTATATTAGAACAAATATATGTGAACATATTGTTCCCACATAGGGATCTTGAAGAATAAATCTACATGAAATAGCTAAAATGTTTTGGAAGATAAAGAAGTCCCTATATGAATTAAAACAATCCTAAGAATATGACATATAAGTTTGATACATATTTTTTGGGACATGGTTTTTAATCTAAGCAAAGTTGTTCAGTGTGTGTATTCTAAGTAGATTGGTGACCATTTTGTTTATGTGTTCTTGTATGTGGATGGTATGTTGTTGATGACAAACGATAAGGAATTCATCAAAGATGTCAAAGATCATTTTTATTTTGAATTTGATATGAAATATTGATGTTGCAAATTTTATTTAGGTCACGGAAGTTAAGAGTTTGGAAAAAGAAATAACTTTGGGTGAATTAAAGAAATATGTTAAGATAATATTGCACATGCTTAATATACAGGATTGAAAATTGGTAAAGGTCCCTATTCCTATAGGTATGAAGTTATCTAGAAATCAATGTTTCAAGACAAAAGAAGAGGTTGAGGACATATACCTTCTTTAGTATGTAAGTGTTGTTGGAAGTGTAACATATGCTATGTCTTATACTAAACTAGTCATTGCCCATGTAGTGGGAGTTTTTAGTATGTTGTTAAAATCAAAGAGCATTGGATGGTTGTAAAAAGGGCCTTCAAATATCTATGTGGCACTGTAGATTATGCAATATGCTACCAAGGAATACTTGGATCTCACAAAAAGATAGATATGTAGGGCTTTGTTGATACAAATCGAGCTAGATATCTTAATCACATAAGATATACAAGTGGTTATGTTTCTAACTTATTTGGTGGAGAAATAATTTGGATGAGTAACAGGTAGGTTGTAGTTGCACTATCAACAATAGAAGCTCAGTAGATGACAACTATTCATGGAAATAAGGAAGCTATATGGTTGCAAAGTTTGTGTTTAGCTAATGGTTGTGTGTAAAAAGTAGTGAAAATAAGTTTTAATAGCTCAAGTGCATTTTTTCTTAAAAAGAACCCTACCTATCATTCCAAGATGAATCATATGGATGCTAATTAGGGGAATTTTTAGGTCTAAAATGGACCTCCTAAGGAAAATAATAAAATAATAGTTAAAATAATAATAATAAAATATATATGATTTTTTAAAGATAAAAGAAATGAAACTACTTTTTTAACTTGTATTTTTGAACTTATCTCCTTATAGGTTTAATCAAATGTCAAATGTTGATACTTGTTGGATGCATAATTAAATTCCACATCAAACGAGTACATACTCTACATACTTTTGAGTAGACCCACATCGAAAAAAATTGAAAATACATGAAAAAAATATGTTCCATGTTGGTCTACTCAAAAGTATGCAAAGTGGGTTCTCATTGGATGTGGAATTTAATTTTGCATAGGAGCAAGTGTCTACATTTGATATTTGATTAAACACATAAGGAGATAAGCCGAAAATACAATATATATAAAAAAAAAGTAGTTTTCTTATTTTCCCTTAAAAATATTTACCCCTAGGGATGACATCACCATCTTGAATCCTATTGGTTCTTATAAAGTTAATTTTGTTAGTACATTTTTTGTTTTGAGGCGCATTTTTTACCTCAAAATTACCCTAATGTGTAGTACCATTTTGTTATAGACATTGTTGAATAAAACAAAGTATTGTTGGAGAATGGTGATACCTTGAAAATTGTCATAGGTTTATTGACAAAGTCTATTTGCCCAAAAAATATTCTCTTTGTTTAGAGAATCAATGGGCATTATTGGCCCTAGTAACTAATTGTATGAAACCCTTCCCTTTACCCCATTTTATCATAGAATACAAGTAGTGGGAAAATGTTGGACATGTTGTACTCTTTATGGGAAGACTTGATATCAGCCTGGGTCAAAGGGAGTTTAGGGGGCCAATAGGCTCCCTAGCAAGAGTTTGAGGGTAGGGCCATTGAAAGAAAATTCTAGGTTTATTTTTGGCATGTTTTGTGTTTTTTAGGCCAATTGTGTTTTTATTCCATAACCAGAATTAAGGTTGTAATCTAACTTGAGATAAGATATTATAATTTTGGATGCTATGGAATCTGTAATATTGTATTGTATATTGAAGTTAATACAATGAGATAGAGAGAGAAGTGGCTCTTATTTTGACTAGTTTTCTTAATTAAAGGTTTCCAAGGTAATCTTTGTGTATTGTGTGAGTGCTATTGCTATTTCATGTGTTCATATTTTTTAGTATTGTTTTTCTTGCATAGGTATTTCAAACTATTTAGGAACAAAGAAGAAAATTAAATTTGGGCAAGAAACCCTTCTAGTGGTTTCTATGCGGCCATACTTGGGGATGAGGCAATGTTTTCATGATATTAGGAAGATAATATTGTTTGGGGTGGAAGAAGGTTTGGAAGATAAAATTTCCATTAAAATGCAACAAATTCCTTTGGATGACATTCTCTAGTAATGTCCTTCCTTGGGATAACTTTATCAAACAATTTTTTAAGGGTCCTTTGTGGTGTGCACTATTTGGAGGTGCTTTAAGACAATTTTTCACATTTTGATTGGTTGTGATTTCTGATTGAAAGTGTGAGTTGCAACAATGAACCTTATGGGATAAACTGGATCTTGTAGAGGTGAATCTTTAGAACAAATCTTAAAATCTTAGTGAGAGAACAAAATATTAAAATAATTTCAAGCATTGCCTTTACAATTCCATTGGATCATTTGTAAGGCTAGGAATGAAATTCTTTTCGAGGAAATGTCCAAACCCCCCTTATATATTTTCTACAAGAATAATTTGTTTTCAAAAAATATATGAAGGCGATCAATGTTAAGATCCCCATGTAGATTAAGCATGTTCAAACCATTTGGGTTCCTTGATGGTGTCTTTGAAGGAAATATTAGGAAACATAAGGTAAGAGGAGTTATATTCCTTTCTCATCATCATTTCTTTTCCATTTCATGTGGCTTAGGTTTTGTTTTTAATAATGTGGAGATTCTTGTTTCTCATATAACTTGCAAATATTTAATGAATATCAATCTGCAATCAATTAGATTTTATCAGAGAATAAGCATTTCAATTTGGCCATGGATCATCTCATTAAGATGGTCAAAAAAGTTTTCAAACAAGATAAAGTGTTTC
Source organism: Pinus taeda (assembly GCA_000404065.3). NCBI lineage: Eukaryota > Viridiplantae > Streptophyta > Pinopsida > Pinales > Pinaceae > Pinus > Pinus taeda. The sequence goes on along the minus strand of APFE030444855.1, from coordinate 66,700 downwards.
TCTCAAATTGTATTTTCTAAAAATTATATATATTTTTTATGATAGTTGATCAAAAATTTAAACCCGAATGGATTTACTAAAATTTACCAAGTCTAAAAATCAAAGTTAAATATAGTGATTGCTAAATAACCCTTACTTAGAGTTTTGTTACTGCATAAAGTGGAAATAATTTAAATTAAAGGGCCATAAACACTTTATAATTACATTTTAGTTTCTTTTAAAAACTATGTTCGAAAACCTTAGCTTCAAGGTTATTTAACTTCCAATTCATAGACAAAGGTTGGAGATTTTATATTTATTAACATTAGTGCTTATTTTTAACATTGTGTTAAATATATTTTTCACAATTTTTTCCTATAGAAAACACGGAAAATTACCAGTTAAAATGAAATAGGCAATCTTTTACGAGTTGTTGCACGCTGTATTTAAAGAGTGTTCGCACACCTTATGAAAAGATTTGTTGAGTCTGTCCATTGTGTTTTGGATTTATTTAAATATATTTCAGCACTAATAAGACAGATATTGATGTTATTGTAAGGATCCCGACTGATCCATTATAATTATAAATTATTACTTTTGTTTTATCCGTACTAATGCTTTTTAGGTTAGGAGATTTTCTATATAATATAAGGTTAGGTAATTGGGGAAGGGTAGAATTGTTATCGAAGTTTTGTATATAGATTTTATGTATAACACTCAAGTTAGTTGTTTAAAAAGATATATAAATTTTTTGTTAAAGTTTAAATGATGTTTAATAATTTAAGTAGGTGTATTAATTATATATATATTAAAAGAAGGGGTATAAGAGTTTTATTAAAAGAGAAACTTGGGATTTTATAATTATATTTTTCAAAATTACTAAAAAAAAATTTAGGGTTTAAAGTTTTTTTTAGGGTTTAAAGTTGAGTATGAAGTTCAATCTCATTTTTGATGTGATTATTCTATAATACAAAAAGTTTTTCCAATTAATTATTTTTCTAAAAAGTTCTTAAGATCGGGATATATTTACATTCTATTTTTCATTATTTTTTATTTATTCCATTTTTTTAGTTTTGATTTCGTTTTGCCTAACTATTAGTTTTACTTGGCAAAATATTTTTTTCCCTTCTTCCCCACTTGTATCCACATGCATTTTATGTTGTAACTGATGCATCACCCTTCTATGAGTGAGCATTGTTGTCTTTCTTACTTATTTGATGGCCTTGCCCCAAGGGGAATTGTAAACTATGTAAATTGTCTGCCTGACTACTGGGCCTTCGTTTCTTACTTATTTGATGGCCTCGCCCCAAGGGGAATGGTAAACTAAGTAAATCGTCTTACTTATTTGATGGCCTCACCCCAAAGGGAATGATAAATTATGTAAATCGTTTGCCTAACTACTGGCCTCGCCCCAAGGGGAATGATAAACTATCTAAATCATCTGCCTAACTAGTGGGCCTCACCCCAAAGGAATCGAAGAGAGTTGAATTCGTGATCAACAACAACTACTAACAATATAAAAGAACTTCATGTTTGGCTTCAGATCACTTGAGCTAACCCTTGAGGTTATGTTAAACTGAGATGTATCAAGTACCAAAAAGGATTAAACCTCTCAAGGTACAAACTTTGCTTGATGTGCCAAAGAAGTTGCTTTTCCAATTGTTTTCCTTGAGGATTTAAAGGGGGGTCGAATTTTCACTTGGTATGGTGTGTTCCTATTGAATCCTGAGGATCTTGAGCTAACCCTTGAGGTTATGTTAAATCGAGATGTATCAAGTACCAAAAAGGATTAAACCTCTCAAGTTACAACCTTTGCTTGATGTGCCAAAGAAGTTGCTTTTCCAATTGTTTTCCTTGGGGATTTAAAGGTGGATTGAATTTTCACTTGGTATGGTGTGCTCTCACTGAATCCTAAGGATCCTCATGCACATCTTCCTGACTGATTTGGGTTTCCTTTAGTGAATCTTCTTTGTCAATAACTTCTTCTTATTTTTCCTTCTCTTATTTCCTACTAAAGTCTCTTCTTCTTTATATACCATATAATATTTGCTTTGAACTCCTTCCTACTATATGTATTAATTAAAATTTAATTATAATTAACTAATCTTTTTATTTTTTCTATAAATTAATATTAATTGTAAGTGGTTAATATTTTTTTCAAAAATGTTAAAAATATAAAATTCAAAAACATATAATTTTGTAAATTTATCTTTACAACTATAATTAGTTATTTTTATATAACTATTATATAGTAATACGAATACATATAAAATATTATTATATTAATATAAATAATTCCTATAACCTTTAATATTATAGAATTTAATTTAATTTAAATATAAATTAAATTATTCTGAATATATATATATATATATATATATATTTTAAATTTTAGCTAATTTAAATATAAAATTAATTTATTTTAAATAATTACCTTTTTATGTATTTATTTTTTAATATTATATGATAAAAATTAAATTCAGAATTCTAAGTTTTGTATTAGAAATTTTTTAAATATAATATAATTATTAAATAATCCATGATATGCAATGTAAACCCGTTATAATGGGTTATATCAATTATTTTTTTTATAAAAACATAATTTTATACCATAAAAAATATAAAAATAGACCAATTATAAAACAATACTTGTAAACATCATAAATTCAAGTTTACATAGTCACAAATAAATTTACTTTAATTCGTAGTCAACTTTGAAAAGAAAGTGTTCAAAACCAATTTAACAAATAGAATATATAATTATTTTTTTATAAACCCAAGGAAAATTCAAAGTATATAACTTTAGGACTTCTCCACCCACTGCATGTGTTTTAGCACCAATTGAATAACACCAATCGTGTGGAAATTAAGATGGACGTCATTTTCTTCGTGGGATGTTGGTTCAAAATGTGATTAAGAAAAAGACCAAAGTGGCACTCGGTCTCTAGAAGTGTCATATATTCAAGTTTATCTAATTCATAGGATGTGATTTAACATTAAGTGAGATGCTTTAGTCTCATCAATATTGTGGTCCAATCTAACTTAAAACTATATATACGTACAAATAAATTACTCCAAACATGATTTTTTTTTTTTTTTAATATTCAAAGTCTTAACTCTGGTGGTCTAATCCAACTTAAAACTATATATACTTACAAATAAATTATTCCAAACAGTACAGTGATGTGCGGTTTGATGGTAGGTCATATGGGCAAAGCCCGGGGAGACCGAAGTTCAAACTTCATTGAGTACAATGACCTGCTGTGGTGGCAGCTAGAGGGGCGGATTCCCCTTTCTGGTGAGTCTGCTCTTCCTAAAATCATAGGAACTTAGTATACCCGACTTGCAGGTGGTTGGTTATGCTCTTGGTATTATAGTGGCAGGGGGTTGGTTATGCTCTTGGTATTATAGTGGCAGCTATGAAGTTTGATCCTGGGTCTCCCAAGTTAAACTTAACAATTACTGATTCACCATGTAGTTTAAAAAAAAAAATTACTCCAAACATAATTTCTTTCTTTGAAAAAAATATTCAAAATCCTAACTCTAGTAGTCCAACCCAACTTAGAATTATATATACCTAAAATAAATTAGTCCAAACATGATTTCTTCCTTTGAAAAAAATATTCAAAGTCCAAACTCTTGTTTTTGTTTGATTTCTTCCCTTGAAAAAAATATTCAAAGTCCTAACTCTTGTTTGGACTTTGCCGGACCAATATTCAACATCAACGACATGTTCGTATTTACCGGGGAAGAAAGTCAATTTTTTAATTTGTGACCTCTCGACATTTGTTGTACACGACAAAGTGTGAGATTTGGGAAGGGCAAAGATGCAATTTGGTACGGAGAGTAAAGAAAAGGCATCAATTTGGAGAGAGCCGGTGTGAAGTAGAATGGAATGGCCTCGTCATTCTATAATCTCTTGACGCGGGGTGCTTAGCGTTTGCCACGTTCACCATTTTGTTCTTACAATCAAGAACCAAAAACCATAAACACGTGGTCACATTTCAAAGTTCCAAATTTTCGATCTTTTTATAAGGAGTATATTGAAATTTCGGTATCAGTTTTATTAAAGTTTCCTAAAATTTTTAGGAAATCTAAATTAAAACTATTAAATTGTGGCTTTCATAGACAACACCTTTTTATAACCTAAAATGAATCAATACATATTTTTAATCTATCCATTAAGCAACCGAAGAGCATATGAGCAATATTAGTAAAAGTCATTGCTGCTCTCCTTCAAAACTATCATTTGCAAGAGGAAAAGGAGGTGATTAGTATAGAGGGAGGTGATTAGTATAGATATACTTCACTCGTGTTCATTTGATTTTTAATATTTTTGGAATTTGGATAAAATTTTAAATATTTTTGAAATGGAGGTAAGTTTGACTATTTTGTTGGTTGAAACATTTTTATTTAAATTGTTAATTTCAAAAATATTATAAAACAAGATAGCATAATGAGTGTTTCTGCTGGGTTTAATTCAATTACTAATTTACTTTGTATTGTTATGATGTAATTTGTTTTGGTTAAATGTAATTTGTTCAAAAAAATGAGCAAACATATTGTTATTGTGATATTGTTTCTTTTCCAAAATGCTAATAGTTGTAGAATTTAAAATCTTTAATTATTACCTTGAAATCTTTAATTATTGCATTATTGCCTTGATAGGATAAGGTGCTTGCATTAAAAGTAAATGAGTTAATTACAGTGGGCCCTTTTGGGGAGTATGTTAACAATTGGTTTTATTTTTAAAACTTTAATACCATAATTGTTCACTTTAATCTATTATCTCTATAGATTTGTATGAAAAATCTATATTGTTTTAGAACAATCATACTAGGCTATGTTGCAAATTGAAATTACAACATAAGAAATCTAGGCAGATCACCCTGTTGGCTAATAGGGCCTAACCCAAGGGCATCATGGAGATTTGACCCATGACCTCCCAACGACGAGGTACTTGGCAACCGGAACTCAACCAACTGAATTAACCCTTAAAACTTACAAATAATATTGTCATACAACAAATTACAAATTAATAAAAAAAATAATCTAATACCATTCTTATAAGCATATAAATTTTCTAATAACATTAATAACCATCCTCTACTTAAACATTTTATTAAATAGTGTTACCTAATCTATTGAATAATATATATAATAATGAAAAACAATATATCCGTTTCGTTTATCTATAATATATATATATATATATATATATATATATATATATATATATATATAATACTATGCTAATTGTTTTATTCACTATATTAAAAATAAATAAAAAATATATTATTAAACTAACCCAAAAAAATAATCTTAAATTTATATATCTTTTAAAAATAAAATATTATTACATCAGAATTCATTGAAAATTTATATAACGTTTTCATTTAAGTCACACTTAAAAAAAATATCAACTGATTGTTCGAATAACAAGCGAAAGTTTTTCATTCAAGTCATAAACTTAAAAAAAAATCCAAAACTTCAAAAAATTATCAACTGATTGTGTCAGTGCTTGCGGATGGCATGTAGATTTTGCTAAGTAGAGTAAATGAATTATCCAATTTTTTTTCTTTCTATTTTTAATTATTTTTTTACCAAAATAAGACATCTATAATTTAAAATAAATATTGTTAAATATTTTTTAATTTTTTTAATTAATTAGGCTTTGTTATATATTGTTTTGCGAAACTATTATAAGTGTTGGAGCAAACAATGCGTAGTGGAAATTTAAAAGGCATACACAACTCATAAAATCATAAAAAAAATAACACAAGGATTTAACGTGGTTCACACAACTAATCTGGGCTACATCCACCAAAACAGAGGCATCGGCAATCTTATTATTCAACAGGAGATTACAACAATTTATTTCCTCACACACTCTCTACATACCAATATCCTGTACGGGCTTATATTTTTATAGCTAGGAGTATAAAACTGAATCATAAATTCTCTCACAACAAATATAGGATGCAATAACTCCTCAACAAAATGGAGCAAATATAGCAACAAATCCTATTGTTGTCACCTACATGAGATTTTTGCCCAGTTTAATGAAACAGAAAATCTCAACAATCTCCACCTTGACAACAACTAACCTGATACCCTGTTTCTTTATTATTTTTATTTTTTCTGCAAGCCAAGAGAAGCCAGACACCAATGTAGCTTCTCTAACAAAATTGGTTTTGTGAACATGTTTGCACAATTCTCCTTTGTATGCAGCTTTTCAAGAGAGACTTCCCTTTCATTGATAACCTGTCTTACAAAATGGTACTTGATAGGTATATGCTTTGATTTACTATGATAGGCCAGATTCTTAGCCAAATGAATTGCACTGTGACTATCACAAAATAACTTGATGTTGTCCTATAAACTACCAAACTCACCAAACAAACCTTTGAACCAAATCGCTTCTTTGCAAGCATGAGAAGCAACTATGTATTCTGCTTCAGTAGTGGATAAAGCAACAATGTTCTGTAGCTTTGACATCCAGCTAATAGCTCCACCTGCAAGAGTAAAGACATACCCTGATGTTGACCTTCTCTTATCCAAATCACCTGCAAAATCAGAATCAACATATCCGCAAAAAAATTCACTACTCCTGTTATAAGTGATACAATAATCACTTGTGCCTCTCAAATACCGAAGCACCCATTTCACTTCTGACCAGTGTTCTTTACCTAGATTTGCCATATACCTGTTGACAACCCCAACTGCATGTGAAATATCTGGTCGAGTACAAACCATCGCATACATCAAAAAACCTACTACATTGGCATATGGAATTCGAGACATATATTCCTTTTCTTCATTTGTATTAGGACATAAACCAAAAGAAAGCTTAAAATGGGAAGCTAAAGGGACTGACACAGGGTTCACATTGTTCATACCAAACCTCAAGAGTATTTTCTCAATATATTTCTGTTGTGATAGCCACAACCTACCATTGCTCCTGTCTCTGAAAATCTCCATGCCCAAAATCTGTCTTGCTGCTCCTAGATCTTTTCATATCAAATGTCCTTGCACTGAGCCTTTACCTGTTGATCTCGTTTATCTTTTTGTTCTTGGTCTAAAAAGCATATTGGTCAACATAACAACACTAAGATAATGAAATGACATGCCATTACTTAATTTCTTAAAGTAAACACAATGATCATATTCACTTCTTATATAATTTTGACTCATCATGAAAGAATCAAATTTCTTGTACCATTGTTGAGGCGACTGCTTCAGACCATACAATGATTTCTTGAGCCTGCAGACAAATTTCTTGTTGCTATTTTGAACAAATCCTTCTGGTTGTTCCATGTAAATTTCCTCATCTAAATCTCCATGTAAAAATACAGTTTTAACATCTAGTTACTGTAATTCTAAATCAAGTAAAGCGACTAATGCTAATACAATTCGAATTGAAACTATTTTTACAGTTGGTGAAAATATCTCATGAAATTCAATGCCTGCTTTCTGAGAAAAACCTTTTGCGACCAGCCTCGCTTTGTACCTATCCTCTATATCATCAACACCCCTTTTCAATTTGAAAACCCATTTACATCCCATAGTTTTCCTGTCTTTCGGAAGTTCTACCAAATCCCATGTGCCATTCTTGTCTAATGCCATCATCTCGTCCTTCATAGCTGCTTTCCACTTTTCACTTTTAGAACCTTCTACAGCTTCCTGATAGCACAAAGGTTCATCATCGTTAGCGGTAAGGGAAACTGAAGTAACATAATCATCATACCTTTTAGGAGGACGTTTCATTCTTGTAGACCTCCTTAAAGATGTTTCTAGTACTTCCACAATTGGTTGATTATTATCTGTAGGAACTTCTTCATCATCATCATCTGAGACATGTTCATGATCTACATCTGAAACTTGTTCATGATCTGTATCTGAAACTTGTTCATGACTTGCATCTGAACCATGTTCATCTTGACTATCATCAGAACTGGTTTCAAACTGAATGTGTTGAAACTCAGATACATTATCCTGTTTCAATTTATTATCTACATCTAAATGTGCAAGAGAGGATTCATTAAATTTAACATCTCTGTTGATGATGATCTTGTGAGTAGTAGGATCCCACAATCTGTATCCCTTAGTCCCATCACCATATCCAACAAAGATATATCTTTTTGATTTAGGATCTAATTTTGAACGCTGATGTTTTGGAACTAGAGCATATGCATCACAACCCAAAACTCTTAGTTTAGAATAATCACAAGGATGACCTTTCCATACCTCTTGAGGAATTTTGCATCCTATCGCCGTTGATGGTGATCGATTTATCACATAACAAGCTGTAGCCACTGCTTTTGTCCACAAATCCTTCTGCAAATTGGCGTTACTCAACATACTCCTTGCTCTCTCTAAAAGAGTCTTATTCATGCATTCAGCAACTCCATTTTGCTGAGGAGTATATACAGTGGTTTTATGTCTTTCGATCCCAGCGTCCTTGCAATAATTGCCAAATTCCTTTGAAGTAAACTCACCACCATTTTCTATTCTTAAACATTTTATGGTTCTTCCAGTGATGTTTTCTACTGATGCTCTAAACTGTTTGAAAACTGTAAATACATCAGACTTCTTCTTTAACATATAGACCCACACTTTTCTAGAGAAATCATCAATAAAAGATACAAAATATGACGATCCTCCATATGAGGTTGTAGGGGATGGACCCCAAACATCAAAATGGATATAATCAAGGATTCCCTTACTAGTATGTTTGCCAGTTTTAAACTTATGCTTGCTTTGTTTCCCAAACAGACAATGTTTGCAGAAATCTAACTTAACAGACTTTAGATTAGGAAGTAACTTACGATTAGACAAAATCTTTAAACCTCTTTTGCTCATATGACCCAACATTTGATTTCATAAAGGAATAGAACTACTGTCATTTTCAGACACCGTAGAAACATGATCTGACTCTGTTCTTCCTTCTAACTGAAAAAGATTTCCAACCTTCTTTGCTTTCATTACTAGTAAAATTCCTTTATAAATTTTCATTACTGCACCTTGAATTACAGTTTTATATCCATTAGTGTCTAGTGCTCCTAGTGAAATGATATTTTTCCTTAATTCAGGTACATATCTTACATCAGTTAAAATTTTAGTTGTCCCATCAAACATTTGCAGTTGGATGCTTCCAATTCCCACAATATTACATGTGAAATCATTTCCCATGTAATCGACTCCATTATTGATTGATTTATAAGTCTTAAACCATTCTCGATGAATGCACATGTGATTTGATGCACCAGAATCTAACAGCCAATGTTGATCATGATTAGACAAATTAACTGATAACACTTCATCACTCATACCTGAACCGGATGCCGAACCTATATCTGTCGTGTTTGCTTCTTTCTTCTGTGTCGAAGAGTCTTCTTTAGATGTTTGTTGTCTCTTCCAACAGTCCTTCTTCAAATGTCCCGATTTGCCACAAAACCAACACTTTACCTTACTCTTCTTCCCTTTCGATTTTGAACGCGAGTCATTGTGCATACTGAAGCGTCTTTCTTTAGAACGACCTCTGACCATCATTGCTTCTGATGTAGAGGTTTCTAAATTTGACCTTTTTCTTGTTTCTTCAGATAATAAAGATGCAACAACATCATCAAACTCAAGGGTTTCTGATGAACTAAGACTTATAGAAGTAACAAAATGATCCCATGACTCGGGCAACGAGCATAATAAAGTTATAGCTTTATCTTCTGATTCAAATTTTACTTCTATACTTTCTAATTGCACCAGGAGAGTATTAAAGGTATTCAAATGATCAGTAATAGATGTACCTTCCTTCATTCGAAAACTGTACAACTTTCGCTTCAGAAGAATCCTATTGGTTAAGGATTTTGTCATGTACAACTTCTCAAGCTTTGTCCACAAACCAGTAGCTGTTTTCTTCGACACGATGTTGAACAAAACATCATCCACCAAACACATTCGAATATCGCTCAATGCTCTTTCATCCAAATCGCTCCACTCATCATCTGTCATGTTGTAAGGCTGTTTGGATTTTCCCAACAACGCTTTCGCCATGCCTTGTTACACAAGTAGATCATACATTTTCACTTTCCAGATCTCGAAGTTATTTTTGCCATTGAACTTCTCGATCTCAAAATGAGCACTTTGAATTTTTGTCATGTTGTATCAAACAAAATCTCCAATTCCAACTTTTAATAAATAAAATTAATATTTAACAAAAAAATGCCTTTGCCTTATACTATGCTGCCTTTACCTTATCATACAATCCCTCTGCTATACAAACTGCAGATTACAAATAAAAACAAATAACAAAATTGCAGTTTTACCAAAGAGATCCTTGCTTGGCGTGTCGAAAGGGACTTGGCGTTTTCTTGACAGCAGACGATCCGCGCCAGAAGAAAAATCAGTATAAGTGACAAAATTGGTGCGCTTAAACCCATCGATGCCGTGCCAATTGGAATCCTGGCGCACTGGCACGAGTATTACACTCGGAACCGCGCCAATTGGCACGCCTGTTCCAAAATAAAATGCGCCAACCTCTTCCTCTGTTAAAATTGGCGTGACTGTTTCAACCGAAACCGCGCCAATGCCTCCACCTTCCGTAGCTGTATCACACGTACCAGCTCCAAAACATCCTCTGATACCAATTGTTGGAGCAAACAATGCGCAACGGAAATTTAAAAGGCATACACAGCTCATAAAATCATAAAAAAAATAACACAAGGATTTAACGTGGTTCACCCAACCAATCTGGGCTACAACCACCAAAACAGAGGCATCGGCAATCTTATTATTCAACAGGAGATTACAACAATTTATTTCCTCACACACTCTCTACATACCAATATCTTGTACGGGCTTATATTTTTATAGCTAGGAGTATAAAACTGAATCATAAATTCTCTCACAACAAATATAGGATGCAATAACTCCTCCTCAACAAAATGGAGCTAATATAGAAACAAATCCTATTGTTGTCACCTACATGAGATTTTTGCCCAATTTAATAAAACAGAAAATCTCAACAACAAGCGAACACATGAAGAAATAAATAGGCGTTGGTTTTCTAGGGCAATGATAGCAGTTTGACATAGAAGAATATAATGTTAGAAGTAGTTGACAACAAAAAATATGCCAATGAAAGTTTCTCCACATGCAAATACCTGAGCTCGAGTCCAACTAGACCTTTCAAAAGGTAATATATCACATGCTCACTATGATCTTCATCTTCTTGAAGCAGAACCATGGAAATGGAGGATGATGGGGTATAATAAAATGTTGTGCGAGTAGTCAGGAGGCCTCAGAAATGGGGTTGAAGTAAGAGCTTTTTTCAAGGTGTCAAAGGGTCTTTCAGCCTGATTGTCCCATAAGAAAGGAACTCCTTTCTTCAATAAATGCATGAAACCTTTTGTTAATTCAACATAGTTGACCATGAAGCAGCGTAAGATGTTTGCCTTTCCTCGCAAACTATAGAGTTGAGAAATGGATTGTAGTGGGGGAAATTCAATAATCGCCTTAACCTTTTTTGGATCAACCCATTTCCCATGCTTCGATACAATGAATCCAAGCAAACACCTAGATTTGACAAAGAACACACTTGTGCAGATTTAGATGGATGTGGTAGAACCAAGACCTAAGAAAGATAGCTCGAAGATGAGCTAGGTGTTGTGTCTGATGCTTGGAGTGAGTAGGAAGGTCATCCAAAAATGCATGAATGATTTTTCTAATATCATGAAAAGTGTAGTCCCTTGCATGTTCAAAAGAGGTGCCCACATTCTTAAGACCAAATGAAAGTTTATGGTACACAAAAGTACCCCAAGGACAGATAAAGGCGGTTCTATATTGATTGATTTGTTTCATAATGATCTGGTTGTAACTCGACACCATGAAGGAAAAAGATTCATATCTAGCATCATCATCAATAATTTGGTCAATGAATGGGGTAGGATAATTGTATTTATGACAAGCAACGTTCAAATCACGGTAGTAGATGCATAACGAGATGGTTCCTTATTTTTTGTCAACAAGAACCAGGTCAGATACCCATTCTGTCAGGGGAACAAGATAAATAAAACAAGCTTTCGACAACGTTTCAACTTTTGTCTTGATGGAAACTGTCTTTCGAGGGTGGATTGGCCAAAGTCTTTGTCAGACGAGCTTGGCATCCACATAAGTCTTGATCTCATGCTTGAAAAGAGATAGATCTATGTTGGGAATTTCCTCATAAGACCAAGCAAAAATCATCATAGAATTCCTTAAATAGGCATGTGAAGCTTGTAATCTTCTTGGGAGTGTAGTTGGTTGCAATCAAAATGTTTTCCATGATACCTGTCTTGATACATATGTCGATAAGTAAAGTCTTTAAGAGATTACCTAAGTTACCTTCCACATCCATTTTGTGAATAGTCATGTAGTGGGGAGGAACGATCTCAGGCTGATCAAAAGAAAGGATTTCTAGAGAATTTGTGTTCAAGGCAGCTGGGAAGGAGACTTATATGCGGTGATGAAAATCATCCCAAGGTCTCTTGTCTAGAGACATGATCTCCATGATAGCCTCATCTGAAGGTTAGACTTCATTAAGGAAATCAATAGAGGGAGAAGAAACGAGAGAGCTAGAGGTACGTGTCAAGTAAAGAAGATAGAGTTTCGAGTTCAGAATCTCTATAAGATAGAGGTAGAGGATTGTGCTGCTTTGAGTTCAAAAGTGGAAAATATGTTGAGCCGAGATGTCAGCGAGTTGTGGCACATGCGATTGAGCCACTTGCATAATGGGGCTTTGAAGATATTGCAGCAAATATCTACAAGTCTTCCCAAAGGTACGCTTGAGCAAGTTGATACATGCAAGGGTTGTACTTTGGGAAAATACACCAAGTCTTCCTTTGGAGATAGAGACAGTCGAGCATAGTCTATTTTGGAGAGAGTCCATTCAGATGTGTGTGGACCATTCTCGACAGTATCTACCGCCAAACACAGGTATTATTTATATTTGTAGATGACTATTCTCGTAAATGTTAGATATTTTTCATGCAGAGAAAGGATCAGACATTCACAAAGTTTTGTGAATTCAAATCATTGGTCAAGAAAGAGTCAAGCAAGAAGGTTAAAGATCTACGGAGTGATAATGGTGGAGAATATGTCTCCAATGAGTTTAAGAACTTTTGTGTAGCGGAAGGGATTAAACGAGAGTTGACGACATCTCATAACCCTCAACAGAATGGGGTTGCCGAGAGGAAGAACAGGAGCATAGTAGGGACAAAAACGACGATGTTGCATGATCAGGTCCTACCACTACACTTGTGGGCTGAGGCATGCAACACAACGGTTTATGTTCAAAACCGTAGCCCACATTGGATACTTGAGAGTAAAACACCAGAGGAAGCTTATTCTGGTAAAAGGTGAGATGTTGGTCACTTTAGGATTTTTGGGTCATCAGTTTATTGCCATGTGACCAAAGATGCACGAAAGAAGCTTGAGCCAACATTAGAGTTGGGGATCTTTGTGGGATACATTGATACTCCTCACAACTATCGATGTACATGCAAACCAATCAGGTGACAGTCATTCGTAGGGATGTCAAGTTTGATGAGGAGAAGGTCATGTGAGTATCCCTTGAGAGGGAGCTTGAGCTACATGCAAAGGATGAACTCTTAGTTCCTAAGGTTGATGAGTCTCAGATTGATGTGGAGCAGCCACATGCAGAGGTTCCGGGAGTGGAGACATCCACCGAGGCAAAGTCTTCCAGAGAGGGAAGAAAGCACACTAGAGAGGCTGACAGATTATTGGATGATGCATGAGAGAATGTGGGAGCACCCTCTTCTCAGCGCAGATAGAGGAGGTCACCAAAGTGGTACATTAGATACATGGCAGTTATGGGTGCACGTGTTGTGACAGAGTTGTCTTCCTTTCAGGAAACAGTGCTGCAGCCAGTTTGGGTTGATGCAATGATGGAGGCGTATGACTCCATCGTTCAAAACAATGTCTGGGATGTGGTCCCGAGACCGAAGGACAAGTCAGTTGTGAGCTCCCGTTGGATTTACAAGGTAAAGCAAGTTGCAGATGGTAGTGTTGAGAAGCATAAGGCCATATTTGTGGCCCATGGCTTTTAATAGGTAGAGGGGACTAACTATGATGGGACCTTTGCTCCTGTTGCAAGGTACTCATCTATCAGATCTATTTTGGCACTATCTGCACAAATGGGTTGCAGTATCCATCAGATGGATGGGAAGACTTCCTTCCTCAAAGGCATGATTGAGGAAGAGGTGTACATAGAGCAACCCGAAGGTTTTGAAACCTTGGACCATGAGTCGCATGTGTGCCAACTCAAGAGAGCGTTGTATGGGCTGAAGCAAGCACCTTGTGCTTGGTACACAAGGATAGATAGCTACTTCACTGGGTTGGGGTTCACGAAGAGTGAAGCAGATGCGAACCTGTATCACATAGTGGTGGAAGGTAAGCTATTGATCATTGTACTTTATGTAGATGATCTCATACTGACAGGTGATGAGAAGCTCATCAAATATTGCAAGGAGGACCTCGCAAGAGAGTTTGAGATGAAGGACATGGGGCTCATGCATTACTTTCTTGGCATGAAGGTATGGTAGGGAGGTGGGGAGTTGTTTGTTTCTCAAGGCAAGTATGCCAATGAGATACTCAGGAGATTCCGCATGGAGAGAAGTAAACCCATGAAGACTCCTCTAGCTGGTAACTGGAGGAAGGAGGATGCTACTTAAGGGGAAGTAGTGGAAGCTACTGTTTAGAGGCAGCTTGTGGGTTCACTCATGTATTTGGTGAACACACAACCAGATATGTGTTATGCAGTTAACCATCTTAGTCAAGTGATGGTTAGGGCTACCAAGCTGTATTGGAAGGTGACAAAGCATGTATTGAGATACCTCAGAGGCACTACTCAGTTTGGGTTGTGGTACAGACGAACAGAGGGAGTGAAGCTTCAAGGCTTCACCGATGTAGATTGGGTGGGGAGTCCATATGAAAGGAAGAGCATGTCAGGAGGGATCTTTAGTATTGGGTCAGCTGCAGTTTCTTGGTACAGCAGGAAACAAAGATCGGTTGCACTCAGTTTGGTAGAGGCAGAGTACATGGTTGCAAGTTAAGCAACATGTGAGGCTATCTGGATGAGGAAGATCCTGGTTGGTTTGTTTGGTCAGCATATGGATCCGACAGAGATTTATTGTGATAATCAGAGTTGTATCAAACTCTCTTAAAATCCAGTTTTTCATAATCAGTCAAAAGCATATAGATATCCAATATCATCATCTCAGAGATTGTGTATTGAGGTAGATCATGTTGTTAGATTACATTCGCAAGGAGGAGCAAGATGCTGGCATATTGACAAAGGCATTGCGAAGATGTAAATTCGAGTTTCGGATCGGGGTAGTGGATAATCCTTTTCTTGTTGAGAGTGAGTGTTGAGAAATGGCAATAAGAAATTCCAGTTTGATTTGTCCTTGAATTAAACTGTGAATTAAAATAGAATTCTTTTCTCATACCAATTTGAAAATAATTAATTAAGTTTAATTAACTTAATTTATTTAGGAAATTCAAATTGGAAGTCTTTTAGAAGACATGTATATGTTCTCCCTAACTTATAGGAGTTAAGGATGAGTTATGAATGATTTGTAATTAGTTAACTCAGTTTATTGAGTTAAGTCTAGTTAAATTAGTTCCAATCAGTTTCAGGAACTAATAGTGAGTAATTAGTCAGTTGGGACACTAGTGACCTAATTAGTTCTACTCTAGTTAATTGAATATTCCACCATCAGAAACTCATGCATGTCGATTTTGAGAAAGACCCAGTTGAGACTAGAGTGCAGGGACAATGTACTATTTTTTTTTAGATTTTTATGAGTTGCACTGATAGCGCATGCAATCAGGAACTGATCCTTAAGGGATTGCGTTGTTTTTAGAGGATTTATTTCCATTTAAATACAAGTTATCCTTTGTAGGAATTACACATTGGAATAGAGACTTGGAGAGCTTGTGAATTAGCTAAGCTTTGGCCTTGAGCTTTCTTATGAGTTGGAGATTGAATTTGCTGAGTGCTAGGATTGTTCTAGAGAGAACAAGCATTGTAATTTCATCTTAATTTTCTGGATTAATACAAAAAGGATAGTGGGGTTTTGAGCTATGGCTTTCCTCGGATATTTATTATGTTATGTGCCTTTGATTCTCTTCCTCTATTGATTATTGTTTGCTCGATGTTTATGGGCTTCCACTGTAAAGAGTAGAAGTAGATTCTTGTCTCTTATTTTAGTAGATTACATGAGCTTGTGAATCTACAAGTTTTTCTACATACAAAAGGAAAATTGATCCACAGTTACAATTTTTCCATCCAAAGGAAAAAGGATGAGTTAGAAGACCGATGAAAGAATGACAGTGATAACATAGGTCCAATTGCACCCCAAAAACATATTGTAGTTGAGATGGCGATCTATGACTTCAATGTCCACCATTATAGTTTTCCCACCAAGAGTGATGTGGTAGCTGGAAATATCCCTTTGGGATGAAAGTGTGGCAATCAAAAGCTTTAAGGGAATTTGACAGTGAGGAAAGAGTGGGCGAACCCAAGGCAAGTCAACAGGAAGTAGCTATGACATAGGTTGACGCACCTTCATCAATGTTGGTTCAGTGAATGGATTTTCCTTTCATCATAACTTGCAGCTGTAATGCAAGATGATGGGAGAGGCGAGGTTTACTTTTCTCCATGTCAAAAATCGCTAGATTAGAATCTTGAGGAACGATCCCACCTATGGCCAAAAGCAAAGCTTTTCGTTGTGTTGGGAAACTTTGTAATGCTTTGAGTTCCAACATAGCAGAGAGATCTTGTGCTAGATCCTCTACAATACTGTAGTTTTGGGCAATGCAAGAATATGGGTTATGTGTCGTACGTCGAAGTGTCCCTTTTGGGGGATGAATCACGGGGTCAACAATAGGTCATTCGATATGTAGATCATTGGGCGATAGTGGAATGGAAATCGAGGCAGCGTTTAAAGCGTATGTGATAGGATTTTTGTAGATTTTGGCTTGGGTTTGCAAATCAATTATTTCAAAGGTGTAAACAATTGATGATCCTTCTCTAAGAGGAGGGGTTTGTGAAACACTGTTTCCCCCTTGCAGAGGTGGTGGTGGGTTCGATATAAGATACTACTGCTGTTGAGCAGGAAAATGGTTATTGTGGATTGTGGGGGTCTGACCAATGTCATTTTGGGCAAGGAAGTTTGTGCATTCTTGGGGATGAGGAAATTTATAGGTTAAATGGTCCTTAGTGCATATCTTACAAGGGAACTTGACAACGTTCTCCTTTTCTTTCTTGGATGTAGCGTTAGCAGGCGCTTTCTGATTTGGATTGCTCTAGGTCATCTGCTGCTCTTCAAAAGGAGCAATCATTTTATTATTATTCTTGTTCTTACTGTTGGGTTTTTGTGTAGGTTTCACAAAGTTGATTGTAGCGATTGGAGGAGAAGAAAATTGGGTAGTAGGAACATGATCGATAGTAACGGAAAACTGGGAAAATTGCTCGCTCAATTGTTTTACAATAGATCCAGTGGTAGTGTTAGTGATATTGTCAACATAAGCACCATGCTGCTGAGTAGTGGGAGCATTAGAAGTTCTAGGGGCATTAGGGATCAAATCATAAAGCATTCCAAATTGTGAATAAATTAGATCTAAATGCCAGACATGTCGAATAGATTTATCTTCAATAACCATGCTAGACATGGCAACATCCTTTGCAATGGGAGATAGAAGAGACTTGCAGAACTAGTGCGTTAAGAGATAATCGAGAACGGCATCTCCATTCATGTATATGATCAGAGATGTGGGTGGAGGTGTCTTGGGGCAATGCAGTCAGAAGTTCCATTCAAGTTTCATAGTGGATAGGTAATTGAAAGTGCTTTAGGAATTCCATGGAAACTGTGTTGAAATTTTTCACTGAAGCTTGTGGTAACTCAAAACCATTTGGTTGCATTTACAGTCAAGGTGAAGGGGAAGAGTCTAAGTCGGATACTATCTTTAAACTTCAAAATGTATGTAGAAATTTTATGCGGGATCAGAGACCGAATCAAGTTATGGTAGATGAGGTCATTTGTTTACTTGTAAATATCCATGATGTCTAAAGTAGCCAATAAAGGAAAAGGTGTAGGTTCCCCCGAATCAGACCAGGGTGGAGCACCATGACCTGAGGGACCAGAAGGACCCCCCATTAATTAGTTTCTAGTAGGGTACGTAGATTGCAACAGATAGTAGTTTCCTAGAAGTGGAGGTGGGTTGTATAAAGTGGCGGAAAATAAGGCACACTCCCAACTTGAGGGGGATTACCATAGAATGAGTTTCTCTTAAACAAAAGTTTCCCCCTTGATTCAATTGTTGTTGAGTAGGGAGGCCCAAAATAGATGCAGCAGGACCAAGATGAGGGATACCATTGGACACATAAGGCACAGTGGTTGCAGGACCACCACTGGTAGTATAACCGTTTGGAAAGAAAAAGATCAATCAACGAAGGACCAGATTGTACAGTAGAATTTATAGTGACTGTCATGCCCCCAATGGGTATATGCATGCTGGAAACATTGCTCCCATTTGTAACTGTTTGGGGGTTATAACTTAGCAAAGGGTTCCAACCAAACATATTGTTGAAGGTAGTCGTACTAACAACACCTATGGGGGTGATAGCCAAAGGTCTAGGTGTTGACATGAAAGGGGTAAAGACAGAAAGGTGTTGAGCTCCACCAGTAGCAAGTGTAGTTGGGATGCCTAGACTGGGCATAGTCTAAATAATAGGATAACCAATAAATTGTGTTGAACTGGTTGTAGGCAGGGGAAGTGCCAATGGAGAAAAGTTATACTCAAAGGACCATTACCCACTAGTATTCAATGGGACATTGGGAGTGGAAATTGACGAAGACATAACAGGAAAAGGTGCAACCTGAACCAAAACAGGGCCAAGAGGGTTAATAAGTGGAGGATTAAAATGAGGCAAGACACCTTTCGTAAAGAAGTCCTTTGGTAGAAAAGACTCTTGGGAAGTAATATTTGATTCAATATTTGACACTAGAGACTGACTCCCTTGTGTAGTGGGGGAATCCGATTCGCTTGAAAATTCCTCTACTACCGGTGGAGGAATGCCTCACTGTCACTGAGATAGACGACGAGGGCCTAAGGTAGTCATGGTAAATGATATATTTTAACAATATTTTAAATTAAGTGTGATACACACACACACACACACACACACACACACATATTACTCTTAGTAGAAAACAAAACGCACCTAAAAAACCAAAAACAACTCTAAAAAAGATCGACAAGTAGCCAAGAAAAACTCAGTCTAATAGTTACAAATAGTTGGAGATGAAACCCAGTATTAAAGGGGTATAAGAGAGACTTGGTCTAATGTAACAATTATGATTACTCTTGAACTTCGCTAGAACCTCGGTAAGAAGGGGCCAAGCACTCTCATGAAGATGAGTACCCTCTGAAAATTCCAAAGGACGAGTAGGTTCATCTATTTAGGTACTGGGGTAGCCCATCCTAGTGACCTTTTATTCATCCCTAGAAGTATGGCCACTAAGTTCACCTAAAATCATAGACACCACTGGGGGTTCACGACATGGGCAGTATGTCATGTGGGGATGATACATGAGTCCCCGAATCAACTCTATTATCATTGAAAGCATCTTAGGTACATAAAATACCCATCGAAATGCAATTGAAGGTGAACTACCTTCTCTCACACTCTGTTTTTGCCTTGCGCTTAAGTCGTTTGTTAAAGGGGTGGTCCCGATTGATGTGAGTCCAATGGGATTTTCTCTCTTTAATGACACTAGTTGAAGTTTTGCAGTCTCATGAGTTGACTTATGGTGGGATCTAGTATTGCAACAATAATGCTACAACTCCTGGGACTCCCTTCTTTACTTTTATTAACCTGGTAGTTCGTAACAAACTTGGAAGCGATGGTGCTGTATGCACAAGTACTAGGTCTTGCCGCAGGCTGTCACTGGATCAGTTGGCACAAGTACGATAGGAGCTTAAGCCAACTTCTATGAGTTCTTAGAAGAATCTTTTAACTGTGATGGACGAAAGCTAACTCAAAAGAGGCTAATCTACTTGCAGAAAGAAGATGAAATCTAAAAGGAAATGCAAACCCTAGTTTTTCCGACTAACCCTACTGGTGCAAGTAAAAGGATGAAAGCTACAGAAATGGATGCCCTTGACTCTTGGAAAGGTAAAGTGCATGTGTCTAAGATATCTCTGAAGTGGAATCTGAAAAAGGAACATCTTTTTGTATTTTTGACTCATATTTGTGGAATTATCTTGCATGTGTTCGACCGTTGTTGACTGTGCAGAGGTGAGGTGAGGAATGGAACTGGCGAGGCACTTGCAAGAGGTTGGGAATGTGAGAAGAGGGCCTAAGGGGTCCCTAGCACCCTTCCAGAGAGTTTCACAGTGTTTGGATATCAAGAAACCGCTTTCGTGAGCTTCTACAGGAAGTCTGCAGGGGTTCTACAGGATGTTCTGAAAGGGGGATTTTGGAGGTTTGATGGAGGAAGAAAGGTGAAGAAGTGGGTATGGAAGTGAGGTAAGGGTGTGAGGAGGTCTAGGACTTGGTGGATGGAGCTGAGGAGTGGTGAGGATGGTTGGATTTGTTCAAGGAGCGGTAGAGCAATGTTGCACAAAAATATGGAAATTAGGGCAAAGCGAGAGAATGTGGCAAATGTAAGGCAAGAATCTGAGTTAAAGGATGGAGCAGGTGGGATTGATGGAGTAAGGGTAGATAGAGAGGTATTACAGGTGCTCTGCAAGTTATTTCCCAAACTGAACAAACAAAGACTCGAAAAACCAAGGACCTAGCTACTTTAACCTAATCTGACCTAAATAACAACGAGGAAAATGAACAGAAGTTTATTTGCAATGAAATCATGTGAAATAGCTATGAAAACTAAGCAATCATGAACCTGAGCATGTAACCACAACTGGTATCAACTTCTGTAAATGAGAATCTAACACTAACAATTGCATGATGAAGCAAAGAAAGTGTTTTTGGTGGCAGCAAGGACACCTTGGTCTCAGCTCATGGTCCCACAGAGGGAGAGGTGAGATCAGGGGTGCTTGATAGCCTTTTTCTAAAGATCTTCTCTGTTATCAGTCTATCAAATCAATTTGAACATGAAAAACTATTTCTATCATCAAAAAATGGACTAAATAACTAAACAAGATTGTAACCTACTAGCAGAAATTAATTAAAGGCAGCAAAAACATGTAACAGTACACAGAGGAGGTCTTGGAACTTGCGTTGGGCCCAACCCCAAGAGCTACAGGCTCCTAAGAAGAAGCTCGGAACTGATGCCAAATGAAAGTGCTTTCCATTACTCAAAAACAACCATGTCACAAAGAAAGTTTTACAGCAGAAGCTACAAAATGAGCTGTGAAGCTAAGCAGCACTATAGTGCGAAATACAACTGTTCAAAAAAGTAACCTATGAAGGCTGGAATCCTTCCTTCTTATACACTACGAGGGCCTCCAACAGCCCTCCTTAATTCAAGGGGCTCAGCTGCTCAAACTGCTAGTGATCAGTCACTTTACACCAAACTGCTCGGCTGCCCTTGGGAATCGTTTTCGGTGGCCTGCTGAACTCCGAGATGAGGGTGGAGAATTCAAGGAAGGGGCCATTTAGTGCAGGAGACACCCTTCCTACGAATCCTCACCCTTTTTCCTTCATGATTGGCTGTCATCTGGCTCATAAATGCTTGGCCTTGGTCCAAAATTTGTCCAAAAATCTACAATAACCACGTGTTAGCCTTCTTGGTCAAGTGACTACTCTCATTCGTTCAACTAACATAAATATACTCAAAAAACATGCATAAACTATGAAAAATGGTGGATTGATGAAGAATAGTTAGGCAAAATGAGCCTAATAAGTTACCCAATTCCGGGGCTCATCATCACCCCCCTGCTAACTGGGTTGCTCATCCTCTGAGCAACTAATCTAGCTCATCATCCTTGATTGCCTTGACCACCTCTCTCACATCCCAGGCCTCTAAGGTGATATCTTCTTCATGGTCATGAAATCCTACTTTTCTTTCCACTTCCTCCCACTGCTTGTGTTCCTCCTCGTTTTGACTCCTTCTAGCAGCTCCAAAAGCAAGGGAGGACTGAACTTTATGCCGATCCACTTGGCCTGCAGATTTTGCATTCACTGTTTATAGAGGGGTACTCTTACCAAGGCCTCCCTCATCCTTGTTGGGGAGTGGTACTCTCTTATTTTTAGGTTGTGGGACAGTGTGTTCCACCTCCATGTGCAAGCATGAACGCAGTTATCCCCCAACAGTCTTTCCATGTCCTCAAAATGGGCTATGGCTTGAGCTTGTCATTCAATGTAATCTGGTAGGGCCTAAGAGTCATTGGCCAAGTGTTGGTGGGAATATATTAATGCTGAGTGATTCTCCAGCTCTGCTCTGATCATTAGTGGTTCCCTTAGTTCCCTGTCCATAATATTTAGGACCTCTACTTCCCTCTTTTCTTCATGATTTAGGCAAGAGGCCATGGCCATAAGTTGCACATCTCCTACCACAGCGTTGGGGTCCCACGAATTCATGTTGGGAAGGGCCAAGTTGTGTAAGTAGAACTTTGATAATTTGGCCTTGTCCTCTGATGAGCTACTGTCACATAGAGCCATGAATTGATGGTAGTTTTGAAATGGAGTGGTGCCCCTTTGGGCCAAGCTGTTAATCTGGAACTGCAACCATTGATCCTTAAGGTATAGGGTGTATGATTTGGCAGGTTTCCTACACTGCATGGCCTCTACTGCCCAGCTGGCGATGCAGGCCAATTAGGCTTCCTTCTCCTGTACCTGTTTCCTTAGAGACTGTATCTCCTGTGCTGCTTGCAATTCTTTCTCCTGTAGATGTCTAGTTAGTGCCTCAACCTCAGCCTGCAGCCTGTCCTTTCTTTGCGGTTCATCAGAGGTCTCTTTGTCTGTTGGAGGCTTTTCCTGTTGCTGCTGTTCTCCCAAGGTGTGGGGCTTGTCTTCTTGGTAGTGTCCCTGTAGCTGTAGCTGTTGTTTCAGCAAGTTGTTTGCTTCCTATAGTTTGACCCGTTGACTGCTTTCCACATGCCTTACCATAGCCAATTCCTTTCTTGCCTCCTTGAGTTGTTCTTCCAGGGGACCTATGTCTGCCACACACTTGGACTTGGTGATCTTCATCCAAGTGTGAGTCCTCACTCTCTCTTCTTCTAGTGCAAATAAAAGTGGCACCGCGAATTTCTGGGGAATTATCTTTCTGGCCTCTAATAGGTTATAGTAGGAGCCCAAGCTAGGATGAGGGCTTGGTTCCAAAATTTTCTCAGCCTTTTCTTCTTCCTGTGATGATTTAGCTACTTTTTCCTCCAATTCCTCGGTCTCCTTTAGCTTAGCCAGAGTTTCCTGTAGAACCGTCTCAGCTTCTTGTAGAGATGTCTTTGTGTCCATCATTTTAATCCTTTCTCTACAGGTGGACGTTTTCGGGCTTCCTCATTCATAGGTGATGGATATCTTTGGGGGAGACTCCTCCTTTTGTTTAGTTGTGGCGTCCTCAATGATAATTGGCTCTTTTGACTGTGGTTGGGGTCTGCCCACTTTTATCCGTGTGCTCCGTCTTGCTTTAAAGTACATGGATGTCTCCCTTTTTCGCTTCCCTTTATGTTTTGGAGATGTGCTTAAGGCAGCAAGCACAGCTGCTGCCTCCCTGGCCAATATCTCGGGTGATTTATCACCTTGTTGCTCTTGTTCCCTGCTTCCTGTAGAAATCTTGGTGTCAACTGTTTCTGTCTGTTTGGCTGGGGGTGTCTTTTCCTTTTGTTCCTGTGTGGTTGCTTTTGCTGTGACACTCTTTATTTGGACTTTTTCAGCCCTCTCTCCTCTACCCTGTAATCTTTTTTCCCTGGTTGTTTGTGCTGTTGTTCCTCCCACTGTTTTGGGCTCAACAATTTGGCCCTTTCCCCATTTCTCTTTCTGTCCTTTTTGTGTTTGTTTGTCCAGTGTTTCTTTACCACTGGCTTTCTCTCCTGCTTCAGTGTATTCCCCTTCTTCACTGTTGGATGAGGTGAGCCCCTCGGCCAAAATTCTAATATCGTCGTCTGGACATGTTTCGAAAAGTTTCCCAAGAGAGGGGGACAGTGTAGGTGTGGAGGGCATCTTCCACTAAAAGTTTGATGAGCCCATGATGGGCTAACTGATCTGGTGTTCCTTCATTCAATTTTGTGCCACATTCAATTAATGACTGTAGAAGAAAATAGGGGATGCTCAACTTCTTTTCTGGAGGTAAATCCATTCCATGTCTTAGTTCACTCAGCAACCTGAAATGATAGCCATAGACAATGTTGAACCTCCCTTCACAGGTAATGTATTTCATGATTTGGAAACTGACTTCGCTCCAGAGAGGAGGTAAGCTGGTTCTTCGGACCCCGTTCTTGTCTTCTACAGGATGTTCCTCGGGCAGAAAGAATGCTTTCTTGGCTGCTTGGCCCAATGACCTCTCTTCTTTTCTCCAAGGGAGCCCCAATGGTAGACCTGTAACACAACTAATGAGCTCAGTGGTGAGTTCTGGGGTCAACCCCCTGAAATTTACTGTGGTCGGTGTCTTTGATTCAGGTTTTAGGGACATTAAGAATTCCTCCGTTATCTCATCGTCATGACCCCAAATTTTGTCACAAAAGGACATCCAATTGGCGCGGGTGAAGAGGGCCACCACCTCAGGATGCTCGTGAAACTTACTGGGATGCGAGGGTTCTTTCCTGATAAACCCCCCTGGCATGGTGAGAGTGCTCTGTTTTATGCTCTGATCAGAAAAGGGAATGTTGTTTATGGATTCCTCCCCTAAACTTGGAGAAGGGATTTCAACTATCAATTAGCACCAATTCCCTGGTTCTAAGGCTGTTGCTGCCCAAAACTCGGTTGTTCGTTTATGAAAGGAAAAATTGGGTTTCCACAGACAGAGTACAGAGCTCAATTTTTATTCCCAACATACATACAAACATACAAACTCAAATTATTCATACACAGGCTAGCCCTCACAGTTGCGTATCTTTCCTACCGGAGAATTTTTTTAACAGGAACTGTGGAGGAGAATTTTGATGCAGAACTGATTGAGAAATCTCATGCAACACACAGGAAAACTACTATTTCCAACTCACATGCAGACTTTTCTCTAACTCTCCAATTCAAGACAGTTCAATTCACCACCTTTTTGAAACATACCATGCATGGAAGAGTGTTTTCGAGCCTACCTCTCTCGGAACTCCAAATTCGACGAAGAAAAGTCCAAGCTTCCCTGCTTCGGAAAGCTATGCTGTACTTCCTGTAGAGATTCTTCCTGTAGAACTCTTGTCGGCTTCTGTAGGATGTCACTGCGCCTCTGAACGAGCCCAGTACACGGGAGATTTTTGAAACAGGCCGAAAATCTCGGTGGAGGATGATAGGTTAATAGATTTTGGAAGCAGAGGACGCAGACTTCGGCCGAGGATGTTGCAAGTGAAAATGAACAGCGAGTGGTGAGAGTCTTCGGCCAAGCATCTTTTAACTGCGGCGCAATTCATGGCGAGGGGATGAGGTGGCCAGACCAAACCGTTGATCCAACGTCACGACCATCATTTCTCTGCGTGTCTCTGACCGCGATCACCTCCCCTCTGCCATTAACCGCTGCCACCACTACCAGCCCTGACGGTTTTCCCCGACTAGACACTCCACACGTGTCGGCTGCACATCTCGTCGGCAATTTTGAACGTAACTGAGCTTGTTCGGATCTGACGAAGCTATCTAACTGGCTGAGGGTGGCCAGTTGATTGGCCACCGATCCCATTCAATCTGAACCATTTTCACAGGTATGCAACTTTCGAAACATAGTTTATGCAATTGACGAATGAGTTTAGAAACTTACCTGCGTGGTCGTGGATGCATTATGCAGACTTCAGTTCTTGGGACCATTCCTTCGCTTGCTGCTACCTCGTGCACGGGTGTTAGAACCCATTCCTTCATTTGTTGATGTTGTATGCGGGTTTTGGGACTCGATCCTTCGGTTGTCAACGCTACATGCACAGGTTTTGTTGGGTTTCAGCTGCTAAGGATGTTTTCACGTCCAAGAGGAGCCTTTTGCATGTTCCCTTTGTTGGTTTCGACTGTCCCTGCCTCCAGAGTATGTCTTCCAGAGGGATCAGCTATTACAGGATTCCCGTAGGATGTCCTATAGCTGCTTCTCCTCCTGGGATGCAGGCTAAACGAGCAGGGCTATATTGCTGATGAGGGATTCGTTGATGAAGAGTCTAGATGGAGTTTGACAGGTAGGGTGAGCGAGACTTTGTTACTTGACTTGTCACTAAAAATTCTTGCTGTCAATCTGAGGAAAATAGGGTTTCTTGTATGACTATGCAGGAACACATAACCAGGTGGGTGACGACGGTGTAAAGAGATGGAACAAGGTGCCATATGGTGATGGGTGGAAACATGGGTGGCTGCACACCTAAGAAACAGATTCCAACCTTCAGATTCCCCTCCAAAATTGATTTTGGCTTGCCCGAAGGTTCTACAGGATGTTTCCTGTAGAAGACATAGACTTCCTATAGAAGAGGCAGAGCTTTCTTGTAGAAGGTGAAATCTGAACCTAAATGCGATCAAATCCTTGGAAAGGCGAGTGGTCATGGGGGAAGTGTCTATGAGGGTGTTTTGTAGCCTGGTGCGGACCTCTATCCTTGTTTTGAACAACCCTCCTTACCTGTAATTTATTCCCTGCAACCTGCAATTATTTCACAGAGATTAAGCTTACTTCTTGTTGTTTCCTTCTTCTTTTTTTAGTGAGACAGTTGGGGCACCTCCATGAGGTTTTCACCTTCACTGTCTACCCTGGGTGCCTCTAAGAGGTTTTCACCCAAGGATATTTCTATTCCATTATTATTTATTTATTTATTTATTTATTATTATTTTTTTTTAATGATCAAGGTGTAGGTGGAATAGAGACAGGGCCTTGCTCCACTACCAACACTGATTTGTCCAAAGTTTCATTGAACTCCTGCTTCGAAAGGGGTTTCCTGTAGATTTTCAATCAATGCACATTGACAAGCATGGGGATGGCTTATTCATCAATGGTCTTGATAAAGACTGAACCATTGTCGTTGCATTTCTCCATTGTATATGGTCCTAACCACCTTGTCCTCAAATTCCCTTTGAAATACTTGTATCTTGAGTCATACAACAACGCCCAATCTCCTAGCTGGAATTGCTTTTCATTAAGGTGCCGGTCATGCCATATCTTTCTCTGGAGTTGAACTACTTCTGAGTGAAGGAGGGCCTGCATTCTCTGTTCATCTAATCCATTCAGTTGTAGTGATCTTTCACGTTGAGCATCGCTAAGATCTAAGTCCAGCTGAGCTGCCACCCTCAATGTGTTGTACTCGAACTCTATGGATAACAAAGCCTTCTTCCCGTAGATCGGCTCATAAGGTGTGAAACCTGTTGTAGCTTTCCAAGTGGTGTTGTAGGCCTAGGTGGCCTCAACCAGGCGATCTACCCAATCCTTTCTGCTGCTGCTCACCACCTTAGTCAAAATCTCTTCCAACGCTCTATTAGTGACTTCCACCTGCCCATTTGCTTGTGGGTGATATGGGGTGGAAGTTCTGTGCTTCATCTTGTGATGAGCGAACAGGTCTTCAATCAGGTTAGAGGTGAACTGGCTTTCTTGGTCGGTGACTAACTCTCTTGGGTAGCCAAACTTGTAGAAGATATTTTCCCTTAAAAACTCAGCCACTTTTTCTTCTGTCGCTATCTTGATTGCCTTTGTTTCTACCCACTTTGTCAGGTAGTCGATGCACACAATGATGTAAGACCTTTGCTTTGAAGGAGGGTTGATAGGACCCACAAAATCCATGCCCTACTTCTCAAATGGCTCGAAGATCACTTGAGGTTGGAGGGGCATTTCATCCCTTGGAGTCGGTTTCCCCATCCTCTGACATCGGTCACACTGGCTGATGTATCTTCTGACATCTTGATGAAGAGTAGGCCAATAGTAGCTTGTTGTAGAATTTTGAAGGCAGTCCTTTTTGCTGCAAAGTGGCCTCCACAGGGTCCATCGTGACAGGTTAAGAGGATGTCAAAGACTTCCTCTTCCCTAACACAACGCCTCAAGATCTGATCTAGGCCAAGTTTAAACAGGTTGCCCCCAATCCAAGTGAATGGGGCACTCTTCCTCACAATTATGCTCTTCTCCTTTGAGGATAGGTGCGGAGGGAACTGTGTTGAGACCAAGTAATTTGCTATATCAGCAAACCATGGAGAGAGTACTGAGATAGCAAACAGGTGTTCATCTGGCATCTGGTCATCCACCATCCCTTCTTCACCTGCAGGCAAATCCAATTTAGGCAGGAAGTCAGCAACAACATTTTCCTTACTTAGCTTGTCGACAATGGTCAAATCAAATTGCTGCAACAAAAGTAACCATCTAATGATATGAGCATTTACATCAGGCTTGTTCATTAAATATCTAATCGCAGCATGATCAGTGTGTACGAATGTTTGATAACCAGTGATGTAGTGTCTAAACTTGTTTAGGGAATGGACTATAGCCAGGAACTCTTTCTCGGTTATAGTATAGTTCATTTCTGCCTTGGACAGGTTTTTGCTGACAGTGTATACAGAATATGGTAGTTTCTCCTCAACTTGTCCTAAGGCTGCCCCTATGGCTTTGTTCGAGGCATCGGTGTGGATGTGGAAAGGTAGGGCCCAGTTTGGACTTCTCAAAATTGGGGCAGACACTAGCTTATCTTTCAATTCATCCAGAGCCCCTTGACAGTTGTTAGTCCAATTAAACTCAACATCTTTCCCCAAGAGGCCAAACAATGGCGAGGCTAGCTTACTGAAAGCCTTAATGAATCTTCTATAATATCCTGCTAAGCCTAGAAAACTCTGAACATCTCTTACTTTTTGAGGAGGTGGAACCTTCTGGGTGATAGCAATCTTGTTGGGATCCACCTGTAATACTTGTTGAGAGATTGTATGACCTAGCACGGTCCCTTCAGTCATCAGGAATTCACATTTTTCGGGACTGAGGGACAGGTTCATCTCAATACACCTGGTTAGAACTTTTCCTAGGTTAGTTAATGCTTCTTGGAAGTTGGACCCTTAAGGAGTAAATTCATCCATATAGATTTCCACCGAATCGTGAACCAGCTCAGCAAATATGCTCAGTACTACTCTCTGGAAAGTCGTAGGAGCATTGCATAGCCCAAAGGGAAGGACCCAGTAGGCAAAGGTACCCCATGGACAAGTGAAGGTGGTCTAACCTTGGTCCTCCGGGCTGATTTGGATCTGATTATACCCGCTGAACCCATCTAGGAAAGAGAAGAACTTCTTCCCTGCCAGTCCATCCAACACTTGATCTATGAAAGGCAAAGGGAAATGGTCCTTCTTGGTGGCTTTGTTAAGTTCTCGGTAATCTACACCGATTCTCCACTTCCCATTTTTCTTGGGCACAAGCACCAGAGGTGAGACCCACTCACTGTCAGAGATGGGGTAGATGAATCCCGCATCCAACAACTTTTGCAATTCTTCTTTGACAATGTCCTTAAGGGCTCGATTCATTCTCCTCCGAGGCTGCCTGATTGGTTTGCAATCCTCTTTAATGTAAATGTGATGGGTACAGACCGAAGGGTGGACTCCTTTCATCTCCTTATAGCTCCAAGCAAAAGCATCCAAATGGTGGTTCAATAAGCTACACAGCTCCTTCTCCTGGGAGGGAGATATGGATGAGCTGATCTTTAAGGTTCTTCCGGGGCCAAATTCCACATTCTTAACTCCAGGAGAGGTTACATAAGCCACACAGAGGTCCACTAAAGCGCTGGCTTGGGTACCTTCCACCAACCCCTCTAATGATAGTGCACCGGGAGGTGGATTTTGAATCAAATTCTCAATCAAGTCATCCTCAGTTTGAGGGCCTCCCCTGGTGGCTTCTACTGTGCACAATGGTGCAGAGGAGACCTCATCCTCATCTCCCTCTTCAAACTAGGGTGGTAAGTCATGTTCTAGCAGAGGTTGGGTAGGAGGGTATAGGACTAGCTATTTGGACATAGGCCCATTCTTGATGGTCATGCTCCCAGCTCGACAACTGATGTAAGCATCCGCAGTAGCTAACCAAGGCCTTCCCAAAATGAGGGGGTATCCAGTGAGTTTTTCCTTTGGCTGAAGGACCAAGAAGTCCACAGGGTACTCCCAAGAGTTAACAGAGACCAGGACATCCTCCACAATCCCTTCAGGAGTCACGATGGAGCGGTCTGCTAACTGCAGTACTGTCGAGGTCTTTCTTAAGGAACTCTGAAGGTTAAGTTTGAGCATAGTGTCCCTGGTCATCACATTAATGGTAGCCCCTAGATCAAACAGGGTGTGGGGGATTATGGTGCCATTGATGTGGACATCAACTACAGGACTCCTAGGGTCCAAATATTTTGGACAGATCACTTGCCCCAACATTAGATCGATAGTTGTCCTGTGACATTAATAGTCAGGGCATATCTCTTGTGCTTGCTTGGGTGCCTGAAACACTTCTCCTTGATCAATTTGTTGTAGATTGGTACATCTTTTATGACCTGGAGAAGTAGTATTTTCACACACAACTGCTTAAGTTCTCCCAGAAGTTCAGTCTCCTCTGGGTTTGGTTGCATGGTTACTGTTAGTCGCTCAGGAAAGGGTGGAATGGCTTTGGGTTCACTTTCATGTTTCTCTTCCTCATCCTCCGGGGAGGAGGTTGGCGATCTGGAAGGACCTTTCCAGATCGTAGGTTGATCTCCTAAATCTCCACAGCATAGGTAGGGCATGTTGTCTCCCCAATGTATACCTGTTGGGCCTGTCTATTGTTGGGGTTCGAGTTCGGTTGAGCAGGCATCTGGGGTTGTCTTGGAGGAGCAGGAGGTAATGGTTGTGGTTGAGCAAGTGGTGGAGGCAGAATGGTGGAAAGAGATTTGTATTGGGGCCTCCACCCCAGCTGAGGTGCATTCCACTGAGGTTGTGGCTGGACATGTGAGTGAAATGAATGAGCAGTAGGTTAAGTATGGTATTAAGATGGATAAGACCATGGAGGAGGTGCGGACCAGGAAGGATGAGAAAGGTGACCCCAAGAAGGTATATGAGCGGATTGGTTGGGGCTGTAATAAGCTTCGGATGTCCCTTGCATCCCCTGCTGGTAAGGTCTGGGCACATGTGGCCTCCTTTGGTTGAGGAAGTAGAGTGGTTCAGTGGCTGCCTCAGTCCCTTGGTACATGGCTTTAAACCCGGGTAAGGTTGGGGATAGTTTTGTGGGGTGGTCTTCCTCACAAACTAAACATACCTCTACTGAGTGCAATGGACACTCGTTCTTAGGGTGCTTCCTTGTACATTTGGGATAGAAAATGGCCAAAGCCCTCTAAGCTTCCTCTTTCTTCTGTTGGATTCGAAAAGTATCTAGTTGCATGGAAATGGTCCGTCTCATCTCATTTTTGAGGTCTTCCATCTGATTAGAAAACTCATGCTTGGAGAAGGTGGCACTAGCTAAAAGTGGATTTCCCCTACCTCTTTTCCGAGCTTCCCTAGAATGGTTTCTAAACATAGCCTTTATGTCCTCATAAGGTAGTTGGTAGATGTCTCCTCCAGCTAGCAAATGGAGGGTATCTAGAAGGTCTTCAGGGACTCCTCGGAGCAGAACCAGATTCAGAGATTCAGGGTCAAGTGTGCACCTGGCCCGTTTATAACTAAGTTGGAATCTTTCCTCGTAGTCTTCTAAAGACTCATCACTTCCCATGGTCATCCGAAATATTTCCCCCTTCGTTTCCTTTGACCTACAGTAGTCCCAGTATTTATTGTTAAAGGCTTGCTGCATTTGAGCCCAAGTTGTGATACTGTTTCCAGGCAACCCCATGAACCAGCGTAGTGCTGCATCCTTGAGGGTAGAAGGAAAGAGTTTCAAATTTTGCTCGTCTTCTGCATAGTCATAAGTTCGACAAAGGACAACAAACTCAAAAAGGAAGGTATCAAGGTCTTCAGTGGTCAATCCATGGAAGTGACGTAAGGCTGAGAGACTTATGTTTTTCATTTCCATGTCCCCATTGGTCTCTTGGATGGGAAAGGCACCTTCTATTCTCTCCTGATCTCCTATACCGTTTCTGTGTTCGGCCATGGTCTCAAGAGGAAT
Organism: Pinus taeda; assembly: GCA_000404065.3. Classification (NCBI taxonomy): domain Eukaryota; kingdom Viridiplantae; phylum Streptophyta; class Pinopsida; order Pinales; family Pinaceae; genus Pinus; species Pinus taeda. Next base: position 34,529 of record APFE030444855.1, on the reverse strand, counting down.
GTTCTCTCGCTCTTCTTCTGTTATAGGATTCGTATATCTCAGGAGGTTCACCTATAGGTTCTTCTGGATTACTGCCACCAAAGAAGAGAGAAGGGTGACTCAGTGATGTGGTGGGGGTGTTAGCCAAGAATTTTCTGGTATTGTCTCTGTTCCTACGAGGCATGAAATGAAATATTTTTCATTGCTTTTGTTTTTTTTGTTTTTGTTTGTTTGTTTGTTTGTTTGTTTTTTTGTTTGTTTGTTTTTTTGTTTTTATTTTTGTTTTATTTTGTTTGTTTTTTTTTTCTTGTTTGTACCCGCAAAACTGAAATAGATTGAATTGCAACTAACTAAAATCTATCTTGCTGAAATGAAAATGCGGAATTGAAATGAAAGCAGGAAATGACTAATCTATTTTGCTGAAATGAAATTGCAGGAATGAAATGCTAATCTATGCTTGCAGAATTGAAATTGTGGAATTGAAATGCTAATCTATGAAAGCAGGAAATGTCTAATCTACTTTTGCAGAAATGAAATTGCAGAATGGAAATGAAACAATCTACGCTACGTTTGCTGAAATAAACTACTTAGTAGAAGGTTGTAGTAGAAAATAGAGGAAAATCAGCAATCACACATACTTTGACGCTTCCAGGCAACGACGCCAAAAAGATGGTGGGCTCCAATATTGCAGCAATAATGCTGCAACTCCTGGGACTCCCTTCTTTACTTTTATCAACCCGGTAGTTCGTAACAAACTTGGAAGCAACGGTTTTGTATGCACAAGTACTAGCTCTTGCCTCAGGTTGTCACTAGATCAGCTAGCACAAGTCCGCTAGGAGCTTACACGAACTTCTATGAGTTCTTAGAAGAAGCTTTTAACTGTGATGGATGAGAGCTAACTCAAAAGAGGCTAATCTACTTGCAAAAATAAGATGAAAGCTAAAAGGAAATGCAAACCCTAGCAAACCCTAGTTTTGTCGACTAACCCTACTGGTGCAAGTAAAAGGATGAAAGCTACAAAAATGGATGCCATTGACTCTTGGAAAGGTAAAGTGCATGTGTCTAAGCTATCTCTGAACTGGAATCTGAAAAAAAGGAACATCTTTTTGTATTTTTGACTCATATTTGTGGAATTATCTTGCATGTGTTCGACTGTTGTTGACTGTGCAGAGGCGAGGTGAGGAATGGAAATGGCGAGGCGCTTGAAGGAGGTTGGGAAGGTGAGAAGAGGGCCTAAGGGGTCCCTAGCACCCTTCTAGAGAGTTTCACGGTGTTCGGATATCAAGAAACCGCTTTCGTGAGCTTCTACAGGAAGTCTGCAGGGGTTCTATAGGATGTTTTGAAAGGGGGATTTTGGAGGGTTGATGGAGGAAGAAAGGTGAAGAAGTGGGTATGGAGGTGAGTTAAGGGTGTGAGGAGGTCCAAGACTTGGTGGATGGAGCTGAGGAGTGGTGAGGATGGTTGGATTTGTTCAAGGAGGGGTAGAGCAATGTTGCAAAAAAATATGGAAATTAGGGCAAAGCGAGAGAATGTGGCAAATGTAAGGCAAGAATCCGAGTTAGAGGATGGAGCAGGTGGCATTGATGGAGTAAGGGTAGATAGAGAGGTATTACAGGTGCTTTGCAAGTTATTTGCCAAACTGAACAAACAAAGACTCAGAAAACCAAGGACCTAGCTACTTTAACCTAATCGACCTAAATAACAGCAAGGAAAATGAACAGAAGTTTATTTGCAACGAAATCATGTGAAATAGCTACTAAGAAATCATGAACCTGAGCATGTAACCACAGCTGTTATCAACTTCTGCAAATGAAAATCTAACACTAACAATTGCATGATGAAGCAAAGAAAGTGTTTTTGGTGGTAGCAAGGACACCTTGGTCTCAGCTCATGGTCCCACAGAAGCAGAGGTAAGATCAGGGGTGCTTGATAGCCTTTTTCTGAAGATCTTCTCTGTTATCAGTCTATCAAATCAATTTGAACATGAAAAACTATTTCTATCATAAAAAAAAGGACTAAATAACTAAACAAGATTGTAACCTACTAGCAAAAATTAATTAAAGGCAACAAAAACATGTAATAGTACACAGAGGAGGTCCTGGCACTTGGGTTAGGCCCAACCCCAAGAGCTACAGGCTCCTAAGAAGAAGCTCAGAACTAATTCCAAATGAAACTGCTTTCCATTACTAAAAAATAACCATGTCACAAAGAAAGTTTTACAGCAGAAGCTACAAAATGAGCTGTGAAGCTAAGCAGCACTATAGTGCGAAATACAACTGTTCAAAAAAGTAACCTACAAAGGCTAGAAGCCTTCCTTATTATACACTACGATGGCCTCCAACAACCCTCCTTAATTCAAGGGGCTCGGCTGCTCAAACTGCCAGTGATCAGTCACTTTACACCAAACTACTCGACTGCCCTTGGGAATCCTTTTCGGTGGCCTGCTGAACTCCGAGCTGAGGGTGGAGAATTCGAGGAAGGGGCCATTTAGTGCAGGAGACACCCTTCCTACAAATCCTCACCCTTGTTCCTTCATGCTTGGCTATCATCTGGCTCATAAATGCTTGGCCTTGGTCCAAAATTTGTCCAAAAATCTGCAATAACCACGTGTTAGCCATCTTGGTCAAGTGACTATTCTAATTCGTTCAACTAACATAAATATACTCAAAAAACATGCATAAACTATGAAAAATGGTGGATTGATGAAGAACAGTTAGGCAAAATGAACCCAATAAGTTACCCAATTCCGGGGCTCATCAACTTACAAAACCTAACCGAAGACTCTAACAAAAACTAATATGTGTGTATCTTGAGAAAAGAGTTGTTGATCAATTTGATTACGAGATTGATTTTAAAGGTACTTGATTAATGTCTTCAGAGGGGCGTTGACATATGGAATTTGTGAGACTTGACTCCAACCATGCAGAAAATATACTTCTCAGTTTCAATTCAATGAAGAGGACTTTATACAAGGGGAAAATAACTAAACATCTTTTCCAAAACCATGTAATCCTATTGCAGATCTAACACAAAGAAAATAAATGCAGACATACCATGCTCAGATAACAAACCCAAATTAAACTTGAACAAACCAACTAAAATGATTGAAAACATAATTGTATTTTTCTTTTTCTTTCTCCAAACTAATGCAATTACGCTGATTTTTTAGAAGAAAATAAAAACATGCATGCAACCAACAAAAACAAAGCCAAGCAAAGACAAACGTAAGGACCAACCAACAAGTAAACCTTCCAAATAATGAAATCCATAGAAGTGGGTGGATAAAAAAGGTGTGACTCTATAGCGCAGGTCTCAAGGATATGCAGGGCGTTATCATGAGGGTAACACTCTACGTTATAAAGAGAAGGGAATTATAATGCTCCGCAAAGCACTGGGAGGGTGCATTACTAAAGTTTCACTAAGAAAAAGGGAAGTCTACGCCAAAGAAAAGGCTAAGAACATAAGCACTAGCTGCAAGCAGGAAAAATGAAGAGACTCCAAGATGAGAAGAAATAGATAAGCCCAAAGAGGACCAAAGATCTAGGATCTAGGAGATATGAATTGGGAATCAAATAGAAATCCCCATCGGAGTCGCCAATTCTACTGTATGGATTATTGCATGGGTAGATGGATAAGAAACCCTCTCAGTTTTCTTGGAACCTAAGGCATACAGATCAAGGGATCTAATGTTGTCCAAACAAGAAACATTCAATCATACCAATGTTAGACAAGAATTGACAAAGAAAATATGAGTAGTGACATGTTTGTCCTTTGCACAATTCAATTGGATCGGTCATTGTGGCAGAGAATGAACCGTCATCCAACTCTACAGTGAGACCTACACACAAAGTGGAAAAGAAGTGATCCACAACATATAAAAACTTTAACAATTCAACATACTAACATAAAACAACATATAAAAATTGAATGCCTCAATATCAAAGATTTAGTCTAAATCATATAAGCATAACCTGAAAGTGCAAACATTACAACCAATTAATTCAGTGAAGGAATATTACAACCATGAGGCTTTGCAACGAGCCTTCCTCTAGTTCCTAGCTCCTCAATCTCTCTCTCAACAGTATCTTGATAGCATGATAATGCATGGATTCTGATCTTGATTAAAAAAGCCTAGACTCCAATATACAGGTAATGGGAGGCTCTAATTTTACCAATTTCTTCATCAGTTTGCATTAGGAAAAATCCAAAAGTCTAGGGGATGTTTCCTTGCTTTATTGTTTTCTCCCTACTTAATAGTCTATGTCAAGATATGCAACTTCTATAGATAGGTTTGAGGCGATCCTTTCTGGCTTTTTGGAGTCAACTTTGAGTGAATGATGGAGTGACATTGAGTTAACTGACGATTTTTGCTCGTGAGCTTGTGAAATTAAGGTAACACGCCCTTATGGATGATACAAAGCATGCATAACTAGGGTGGCATGTCCTATTGTTTACTAGCAAATGAGCACACATCTTGTTAGTTTTTGGGGTGCATTACTATGGAAAATAGGCCTGCAAATTAGGGTTTTATTCCAATCCAAGTTGGTCTTCTCCTCTAAGTTAATGTGGAGTTATTTTCTAGTGTAACATGGTTAGAACATATATCCAATATCCACACACATGAAAGTGACATTTTGATAATAAAATATGATAAGAAAAATATGCAATATCATTTATGTACTTTGAAATGAGTTACTGTTGAAAATTTGTATCTTATGAAAATTTTAATCTCTCCTTTGCAAGCAAGGGTTTTATATGCATATATGAGGTTAGAACATGAGTGTTGGTGTGTAGGTGCGTTTTAGGGTCAATATTTGAAGTTGGGCTCTGATACCACGTGTAAGGACCCATTCCAATGTCCTCAAGCTATAACATACTTCTACAGTTTTTTCTACAATTTCACAACATATAAAGAAAACAACATATTTAACAACTCTATAGATATTTTCCACAACATATTAAAAACATAATTTAACCAACAACAACTAACCAACATTAAGAATAATACCTAGTTACGGTGCTCTTGTTGGGACCACCCGATTGAATATGCCACTTTGCCAACTAGGAAAGTCTATTCAACTTTTTAGCCTAGAGAACCTCCATAGATTCCCTAGCCCTCCAAGCTCAAGTCCAAATGGTAGCACAATTGTCCAATATCCTCGTGCTAACACAAATATCCAACTGTTAGTGACAACCCAAAAAATTGTACTACCAAATGCCAAAACCCAAGTCCCTCCAAAAGAAAAATCCTCACTCCCTCCTCCAAGTTTTACGCAAGGCCCCTTGTAAGAATCCCCTCTCTTTGAATCTTCCCACACTTATCCCCCCCTCAAGTCCATGCCACCAACCCCACCATCAATGTCACCAACCTCCATTCCTTTCCTCGAGCCACCCCTACCTATCATCTTATCCAATATTAAATTTGAGGAAGTAAGCATGTCAAGGCATATAAATGATAAATAATAAAATAATAATATTCTTTTAATGTTAGTCTACCCTATGGATTCATAAGAATCCTATTAATTTAAATATTAAAAAATAACGTTCAAATATAAATTATTAATTATAAGCAAGGATTAAAGATTAATTAATCACTAATCAAACTTAACTATTAATCAAATTTAAGGATAACCATAAGTTTAATTATTAATCAATCTTAAGCTTAATCATAGTTTATTCATAAATAAAACTTAATTATTAATTAATCGTCTAGCATAATATACTATAGAATGATAGCCTATTCATGTTGTGTGGATATGAAGCTAGCATATGCATATGTTGTACGTATACTAATAATTTTGATAAGAATTAATTAAAGAACTCAATAATTCAATAAGTAAGTTAATAACCTAATATAAAATTAGAAGATCAAGAAATATGCACTATCTTATTAGAAATAACAATTATCAATATAATGAATTTAGAAGAATAAACTTAACATATTAACTATATAATATTTTTATTTACTTCTTTTTATAGAATGAAATAGACTTAGTAAGTAAAAAATAAAATGAAATAGATGTGGTTTATAAGTCAATATTTGTTAATATCATAAAAAAAGGGAAATAAGAACGACACAAACAAAAACTATTTTCACAATTTATTTTACAAAATGATGCATATTGTAACAACCCTAGGTTAAAAGTTCATGCAATAAAGGTTAATAAAGGAAAAATAAGACCAAGGTCATAGGACACGTATTCCAAGTTGAATGTTGGGAAAAACATCCTAGTGGTTGTCATTTTTTATTTATTATGGCTAAGAAAATTGACAAAGGTAAAGAGACATTAATTGACAATTATTTATGAAAATAAAGGAAAATAGGAGAAAAGGGAGATGAAGGGTCACAAATTTGCAAGAAAGGAAAATTGAAGGGAAAATAGAGGAAAACGAAGAAAATAGCGGCCTCGATAATAAAAAGGCTTATGAGGATCAGTTCACAACTTTTATTGGTTTTTACTTTTGTCAGTTTAGTTTTGGAGCTCTCTTTGTTCTCTCACACTATTGCACACTTAGAGCATCCTTGGAGCATTATAGCATTGGAGAAAGCCAACAAAGGAAGGAAAATGAATGAAAAGGGAAGCAAAGGACAAGCAAGGAAGGTTGGATCAAACAACTTCAACAGGAAGACTTGCACGTAACAGGTTGCATGTGTAATTTCCTAACTGGTTTGTGAATGCATGGTATATGCATTTGTGTATTTGGTTGTTGTCATTGGCATGTGTTTTTTCTGGGTGTAGTAGTGGTTTAAGCCTTGCCTTGCCATTTCCGGATAACCATGGTGTGATGGGATCCTTTTCTCAATTGACCTTTGGATTAGTGGAAGGTTTTGGAATAGGGTGAGGTGGTCTCAGGAAAATTTCCAAAGGTTAGGGGTGGAGGTGGTTTCACATTCGGGAAGCCCTTGATAAGTGGGTGGAGATAGGAAAATTCCTCAAGGTATTGGTGAAGAAACTCTAAGGAATCCAAGGTTGTTTTGGGCATTGTGATATATTGACCGGTTGGGCGGGAACATAGTAGACTGAGGGTGGAGGTGGTTTAATCTTGAGGAAGCCTTGGTTGTTTATGTCTTGGTTTTCTTGTGTGATCTCTTGACCAATTTTGGCGAGATCACAGGAGAATGAGGGTGGAGGTGGTTTAATCTATGGGAAGCCCTGGTTCTTTATGTCTTGAGATCCCACATTCATGCTTGGAATATGGCATGGGGGTGATTGGTTGAAATAAATATTTGGTTCAGCCTAATCTATGTTCGGGTGGTACGTGGAAATCCTTGACATGGTTGGTTTTTGCATCAATTAAAAAGAGTTATTTTCCTATTGTGTTCTATGAACATTTGTACTTGTTATTATGGTGATTTGATGGATGCTATGTTATGGTTAATAAAATGGTTATATGCTGGTTAAAAGCATGGATTTGCAATATACTCTAGCCATGCCTTGTTCAGGATTTTATAAGTATTTGATGGTTAATGAATGCATGGGCTAACAAATGTTGTTGCAGCTATTATGAGAGGGAATTATACCTTCTTGATGATCCCCAGATAAGTTTCAGACTCCTATGTTTAGATATGCATTCATGACCTGTAAAATACATGTTCACTATGTGTTTGAAGAAGTAACTATCATGGTTAGGATTGGTTAGGTCAAGTCCTTGATCAAGATTTGTATGATTGGAATTGTCTTCGAGTCTTTCATCATTCTGGAAAGTCTCAGGAAGTCTTAGGAAGTGGTCTGGAGTCTAGCCTGGAATTGTGGCTTAGATCTCGGGACAACAGGCACTGAATTGAGGATTTTGGTTCACAACTACACTCAGTGAGGCTTGTGCATGTGGTTGGAGGGTCACAACGACACTCATGCAGGATTGTGCATGCGATTGGGGTGTTAGGTCACTGAAAAATAATTTTAACTCGGGGTTTGGTCACCTGGGGTGGTTCTCTGGCCCCTGAGTGTCCTGTAAGCCCTATAGGATGGAAGTTGTGGTTAGTAAGTTCCAGTTGTCAGCCCCACTTCCATAACTGAAGCTTGGAGGTCGAATCATGTCATAGTAACTCTTCATCTCATGTTTACCTTGACAGACTAGTGAAATTGGGTAAATCTAGGAGGGGTGTTATAAAAAGCATGGTTCAGTGCTTGGACTTGATGGGAAAAATGTGTTTTTTCATGCATGCATGCCAATGTCTATGTGTTGTTATGAATGCATTGTATGGTTATGGTTGTCATTCATGAGGTCATAGTATGCAGTTGGTATTATCATGCATGATATCGACATATTGATATGATTGTATATACATCTATCATGCTAATCTAGATGCACTTTGCAGATGAGTTAGCCTCCCTTGAACTTCATTGAGATATGTTGATTATGTTTATATTTTGTTATTTGACATCGTATGTTTGCAGGAAGAAGAAGATCAGAGATGACTAGAAAAATGGTGGATTACACTTGATGAGATTCTCCTTGTAGATCAGATTGGCAACACAAAGATGAATACTCTCCTGACATAACATACACCTTAAGAAGTCTAAAGACACAAATCATAAGTTGTAAAGTAGATAATGACATAATCATTCAGTCATAGTAAAGGCTTGCTAGGGCACATGAAAAACAAGAAAAGGTCAATGTAGTGATCCTTCAGAGTTTGTTAGATTTGCATAAATAGGGACAACCACGGATCGTTTATGGAAAGGAGGACAAGAATAATGGGGCATATGGTAGCATATCTCGATCAGGGCACAAGTCTGACATGGATGACATAGTCAAAGATGGTAGGTTCTTGGATACACCTGATAAGAGAGGCAGTGGTTACGAGTTCTACTTTAGCTTTGGTTCAAACTGGTATCATGGTCATCATCACTATCATCTTACAAGAGGAGTGAGAGAGAATATTTTCTAGATGAGTTCAATAAAGCCAAGCCACCTACATTCTTGTAGAGTTGAAGAATATATAAGATGCAAAGGTATGGTTTCTTGGAATGAAGAAGTTCTTTGAGCTGCATGATTATATAGAGAACATGAAAGTGAGGATAGTTATTTTCATACTCAAAGGGAAAGAATACATCTAGTGGGAAGATGTGAAGCGTGTCAAAGACATCAGGATGGAGGAGTTGAGTTAGCATGAATTCAAGAGACTCTTCCAAAAGAAGTACTTGTCAGATAGGTACTATAATGGTAAAACCAAGGAGTTCTATGAGCTGAAAATGGGATCTATGACATATGAGGAGTACATGACTAAGTTTCTAGAGTTGTTGAGGTATGTGTCATATCTTAAGGATGAGAAGGAAAAAGTTTATAAATTTATTAGTGGACTGCCATTAGAATTCAAGGATCAGATAGAGTATGATGAAACTCAGTCGCAGGAGGAAGTAATTGGAAATTTGAAGCGTTGTTATGAGAAATCAAAGCGTAAGATTGAGTTTAAGCATGGTTGCAAAGGGAATGACAATACTAAAGTAAAATGGCCATCAAAGTGGGGAAGACCTTGGAATGTAGGTGAGAAGGAATATATTGTTCTTTACAAGAAGTTTAATGCAGTTGAGAAGGGGCATGGGTCTCAGCTTGGAGAACAAAAGAACATAGGTAGTGGGCCTTTGTCGCGTTGGATATGTGGCAATGTGGAGCATATAACTCAATAATAGACATAAATATATATTTTATTGATGAATGAATGAATGGGTTTTACATAGAAGGGCCTTTGGCTTATATATTACCTTGGGTGCCTCTTGGCGAAAGGGCATCATCTTCCCATCATGCCCTTTTTCCTAGTTAACCTATAATTACAAACTTATTAAATTTTTACATAACATTGCCTTCCTCTCGAAAAGCTACTTTTTCCTCAAATCATATGTAATGACAAGTGTTGTTGACGAAACGTTTTTGTCTCCCAATAGGTTTCTTCTTCTGGTAGGTTATTCCACTTGATAAGGTACTCTTTAATTACTCACGATCATAATTTCCTTTCCCTGGTGGTAACAATTCCTTCTTGTTCTAAAACGAACTTGTCTTCATCATTTAATATCAGAACCGTTGTCTGTGTTGTTTTCCCAATGCCTTTTTAAGACAAAATATATGGAAAACATTGTGAACTCAACTATTATCTGGAAGACTTAAGTTGTATGCTACTTGGCTGATCTTTTTGGTAATCTGGTACGGTCCATAAAAATTTGGCACCAATTTGTTTTTTCATTTCTACTTTAGGGATAATTTCTTGTAAGGTTGAAGTCTAACAAATTCCCATTCTCCAACTTCAAATTCTCTCTCTGTGCTATGTTGGTCGACTTGCCGCTTCATGCGATTTCTTTTGATATTTAGAAAACATTTTAACACTTGAAAGATTTTTTGGGTTTCCTCTAATTGATCATTAATTGCTGGAACATTTGCCTCAGTGATGGTTAAGTCCTTCCATTTAGGAGGTTCATATCCGTACAGAGCTTGAAATGGAGTCATTTTTGCGGAAGTGTGATCAGTTGAATTGTACCACCATTTAGCGAGGTGTAACCATTGATCTCACTAACATTTTTTGTCTGCTACATAACAACGAAGGTAAGCTTCTAATCACTTATTTACAATTTATGTTTGACCGCATTTTTGAGGATGATATGTAGAACTCACATTGAGGTATGTTTTGATATGTTTGAAAATCTCCTTCCAAAAATTCCCTTGAAATTTAACGTTTCTATCAATAACAATGACATTGGAAAATCCATGTAATTTGTAGACATTCTTGCAAAATATCTTAGCTATCTCTTTTATTGAATCTGATTTCTTCGTTCCAATGAAGTGTGCTTAGTGAGTCTGTTGACTACTATGATAATTTTGTCCTTGCCATTAGACATAGATAACCCATTAATGAAGTCCATTGATATTTCCTCCCATTTCTGATTTGGAATGTTTAAGGGGTGGAGCAATCCGGGTGTCCTAATGTTCTCATTTTTGTTTCTTTGGAATTTATCGCATTTCGCTACATATTTTTGAATATCATTATTCATTCGCTTCAATAAAAAAGACTAATGTGCATTATAGTAGGTTTTAAAGAACCCTACATATTCGGCTGACAGTGAGTCATGGGACTCTTTGAGAACTTTGGCTTTGAATTTAGAATTTGGACTTACATAAATTCTCCCCTTGTACCAAAGAATATCATTTTTCCAATCAAATCTTGAATTTTGAGGAAGGTTATTGATTATAACACTTGTTTCTGGATCTTTTGCATACTCGCTTCGAATTTCATTAAGTCATTTTCAGATAGCAACTAGAATTTCCAGTAGTGACGATTCTTTGTCTTTTATGGACAAAGAATTAGCTACTACATTTTCCTTCACTTTCCTATGTAATATATCCATGTCGAAGGCAGAAATTTTTTCGATCCACTTTTGTTGTTCTATAGATAACATTTTTTGTTGGAGGAGGCATTGAAGACTATTATGGTATGTTCATATTAAGAACTTACTTCCCAAGAGATATTGTCTCCACTTGGCCAATGTGTGCATAATGGCAAGAATTTCCTTGTTATATGTAGACTTGAGACATTATTTCTTATTGAACTCCCTGCTTTCAAACGCGATTGGGTGACCTTCCTACATTAATATGACTCTTATGCCAAAACCTGAAGCATCAGATTTAATTACAAACGAATTTGAAAAAATTGGATTTACTAATACAGGTGCATTAGACATAATCTCCTTCAAATCTTCAAAACACCTTCTTGCTTCATTATCCCATCGAAATGAGTTCTCCTTTAGGAGGTTCATTAGGGTAGTGGTTACATGGGCATAGTTTTTAATAAACCATCGATAGTACCCAGTCAACCCTAAGAATCCTCTTAGCTTGGAGATGTTAATTGTCTTGGGCCATTATTTTATAGCTTTGATCTTATTAGGATCTACTTTTACTCCTTCCTTGGATATTATGTGTCGAAGATACTCTATTTCTTCTTTTCTGAAGGTGCACTTAGACATCTTTGCATAAAACTGATGTTCTTCTAATATAGTGAGAACTTGCTCCACATGTTGTAGATGCAACTCCTTCCATGTTTTTCTATAGATTAGAATATCGTCAAAGAACACTTACACAAATTTGATTAGATACGGACGAAATATCTCATTCATGGTGGCTTAGAAGGTTGCTGAAGCATTAGTTAATCCAAATGGAATTATCTTAAATTCGTAATGACCCTCATGTGTTTGAAAAGCAGTTTTTTCTGTCTCCCCGAACCTTATCCTTATTTGGCAGTACCCTAATCTCAAATCTAATTTTGAAAAATATTTAACTCCATGTAGTTCATCCAACATTTCATCAATAAAAGGAATTGAAAATTTGTTCTTAATCGTTATCTTGTTTAGCCCTCAGCAGTCTATGCATAGTCTAAATGATCTATATTTTTTTCGAACTTGTTATCACTCAGGTTGTCCCTAGGCTCCTAATAGGGATACGGCCGAGGTAACCACAAACCAATCTTCTGATTGTAGGTTCTAGCCCACCTACAATCAGAGAGGGCTCTCTCCTTTTGATTCAACCTTAGTTGATGATTTTAGGCTAGCTTTCTGACTTCAAGGGAGTGTTGATTGTGATTTGAAAGAAGGTAGGATTCTCGAACGAAGAGGCACGGTAAGGTGTGATAAGTTTCGAACCATTGGGCATGGAGTCACAGATTGAGGCATGCGAGCATTTTCTTGGTCACAAGGGGATACGGAGCGAGATAGCCACACAGGATACAATTCTCGGTCTGCTGAAAGTATGGAGTGGACATCAGGGATGAAAGGCAAAGGAGAATCATTTCATCATGCTGACGAAGAGGAGAAGTGGATGAGTGGGATCCCGGAGCAGTTAATAATTCCTAAGACATGCACTCATATGTGAAAGAAACGGCGTAAACTAGATCATTTAAGAATACAAGCTCATAACTGTTTCTGAAGAAAACATTGAAAAACACAGAAATTGAACTAAAGGTGTATTGGAACAAATCTTAAGCTATTCTTTTTTTCTGCAATTTAGAAAGGCGGAAAGGTGATAAAAAAACATAAAATAAAACAGGGGAGAGGAACACTTATTGGATCATGTAGAAGCACAAGAATTCCGTGATCATTCCTTGGCCAAGAGAAAACATCAAGTTGTTTCGCAATCCATGCTTTCAGCAATCTTTGATTATGGAATTATGACGTTACAGTGCGAGTCTCGGCTCAGAGAAAATGCTGGAAAGAAGACTGACCACAACTACAACCAACAACCAACCCCTCACACATTGCTTAGGGTGGTATTTATAAACAAAATCAGAAAGACATCATTAAAGTGACCTGAAAGTCCTGCTTAAACTCTTCAAAAATTAAATGCTGCTGAATTAAATCAAGTAAACCTTTTTGCTCGCTGGGGCAAAGGAATCGGAACAGGTGATGAGTGGCCTTAAGGACCAGATGGGTGCTGCTGGAGTGATGTGCTTCGGGGCTGCAGTTACCTTTGGTGTGATTGAATGGCAATAATTATGATTGAATAGCTTCAAGTAGTTCACCGTCCTTCATGAATCACTGGAAGATATTAAATTCTCTTGCTTCGGGCCGCTCTCAAGATATTCGCTGATACACTTGGCCGCTACATTGATGGCTTCCGCCGTCGACTGATACTCTTTGACACGCTTGATGCCTGCTGATTTGATCTGATAGACTTTAAACTCTGTGATTGATCTGCTGCTACCTTTAAACCGGATCCTTTGGCACGATCAGGCGATTTTCGGGACCTTTCGGCGCGCAATGGGCTCAGCAATCGGAAGATTCCGTGAAGATTCCTGAAAATGGCCTATTTCCTGTAGCGATGTGCGATTAGTGCTTCGCGCTAATCGCGCATCGGAAATTGCCTCCGTTTCTTGATCTGAAGCTCCGAAGTGCGATTTTTCTTCTTGCACGAAGCTTTTTCGGCTTTCTGGCTGCTGACGTAAGCATGGCGTCGGCTATACGGCGGATGACATCAGCTGTGGGTCCCTGGTACAGAGCGACGTGGTGAGATACTGGATGTACTGTGGTGAAGAGACTCCGATGCGATATCGCGATATCGCGTCGGCGGGGAATGGGGGGGAATTGGTTTGGAGACTTGGCGCTTGCGATTGCCGATCGGCGATATCGCAATATCGCATTGGCAGAGACAGAGAGGTGAATGGATAGGACACTCGGCGTTTGTGATCACCGATCGCCGATATCACAATATCGCGTCGGCGGGGAATGGATGGGTGATGATTTGTATGAAGATGAGAGTGCGAGGGTGCGATGCGAAACGACTTTAAGGAGGAAAGAGCAAGTAAGTGGGTGTGAAGGGCATTTGAGGTTTCGGAAGGGGTCTGATTACCTCGGAGGGATTTTATACTTTGGAAGGAGTCCATAGTATCTGGGAGGTGGTTTTGGAGGTCAAGGGTTCTTGCTTAGTTTCTGATAAACTGAGCAATTCCCGGGAGTTCTTATGGTTATTTTTCAACCAAGGGGAGGGATATTACGTAGGGAAATTTTTACTTAATATTAATAAGGGGATGGGAAGAATAGGGAGCTAAATAATAATGTTAGTGGTTAATATGGAGATGGTAAGAAAGCGCTAAGTTCGGGAGAGCTTAGGCTGTTACAAGGGGTAGGACCATACTTTGGGAGAAAATATGGAACAACTTTGAGTAAAGGAGATCTTTACTCAAGCCAGTGTTATGAAGATGATGGAACGTAAGAGGTGTCAAGCAGATCTTGACCTCTTTTGGGGATGTTAGTTAATGATTGGGGAAAACAAAGAAGGGGAATCAGTTATACCTCTTTTCAGCTTTTTTTCTTACAAATCCTTGCTGATTATGTTCTGCATGATATGATACCTGAAAACCTGGAACTGGTCAGCAATTCAACAACCTCAGAACTACCTACCCAACCTACTTGCCTAGCATTTTTTTCTTCTTTTGTTTGGGGGTGCACTTAGACTTGCAAACCCGTCGTTCCTTTTTCTTTTGATGCTTTTCCTATCTACATACTACCCTTATTTCTTCCGGAGCCCAGATTAAGCTGTTGGGCTCCTCGACTTCTCTACCTATCTAAGAATCTGCCAAGATTAAACTGTTTGGATAGATTTAAAATCTCTATATTCTAAAACAGGAAATTTAAACCTAAGGAGACCAAGATTAAATTGTTTGGACCTCCCTTTAACTAAAAATAGCGATACCGGGATAACCGTACAAAATTTGAAGGCAATTGAATGAACTTGAAGTAGCCTTCTTCATTTGGAGACTGTTTGAGCAAATATGGAGCATTGCAGCAAGAAAAGTACGACATATTTGGCCTGTGAAATGCCAATCATGAAAAATGAATACCCTGATGCAGCAGGAAGCTAACAGTGGCTCCACTCGGGGATGGCTTCTCCTTGTGAGAAGTCAAGAACAGCAGGCCAGAACGCCTTGGTTTTTAGTTTCTTGCTGTCTTCTGGAAAACTTATTTTCTCCGGCCGCTTTATTCCTTCTACCTACCTACCCTAACCAGCAGTTACTTTGCCGTTAGGTAAAATCAAACAACTAGTGCAGCCATTTAAGCAACTGTGAAACGAGATAAACTTGCTGACTGATCATTTCTGAACGTAAAAGCATCATTCGGGCATATGCTTTTATAACCAAAATTGTGGCCTCTATCACTTGCTGTTGAAGCATACGGTCTTCACTAAGAGAACATGTTAACAAAATTTTGTTAAGCCAAAGTTCCATGTAATCTGCGATTGGATCGATGAACTTACCCTGTGAGAGAACTTCTTCTGCTTCTTCTTGGACAGACGGGGCGGCTGCATCCTCGGTGGTAAGCCTGGCAGTCGACCGTTCTGTTTTTGTCTTGTCAATAGAATCATGCAGAGTTTGTGAATTAGTAGGTAGCAGCATCTTCTCCTGAGTTGAGGATGGGAGACTTCGGCATGACTCAGGATCCTTTGGGTCGGAAGGAGCAGCTGCATCTTCGGTAATGAGCCTAGCAGATGATCCTTCTATCTTTCCCTTGGAACCCAGATCACACAGAATCTGCAGGTCCTCAGGCAACAGTGTTCCCTCCTGAATAGGGGAATGGCAGCTTCGGCATGATTCCGGGTTCTTTAGGTCGGAAGGAGCAGCTGCATCTTCGGTAATGAGCCTAGCAGATGATCCTTCTGTCTTTCCCTTGGAACCGAGATCATACTCAAACTGTAATTCAGGAGACAACACTATTTCCTTGTGGACTGGAGGAGGAAGATTTTGGTAAAACTCTTGGGGGTTGCGGAAATCATAATATTGTCTTTGAGCTCCCAAGAGTTCAATTTCACTCTCATATTTTTCCACAACAAACTCAAGGAAAAGTTTATTCTGGCCGCCTGGTATTTTTGACAATACCGCTCTGAAAAATTCTTCATTAAGCTCAAACTCTGATAAACTTTCTCTGCATTTATCTAAAGCTTCCTCTAAAGGAAGTTCCTCCCAGGATTCGGTCATTCTCTCTTGTTGTTAATACATGGGGCACTTGGCTGTAACATTTGGTTCGTTCCTCAGTGGAGCCTTTGATTGAAATTGAAGTGTAGTCGCCAGGTGGATGTCTAGACTCTGAAGTTCCTGATCTCTGTCCACCATCAAAGATCAGAACTGAGTGTGACAAGCTTTGAGGAACAGGAGCACTTCCTCTAGTGGGGTTTAAGGATGAGAAAAGCGCTTGAGTCCCCAATGGAGTGCACAGATACAGGTCGACCGAGGCTTTTACAAGTCGGTTTCTTCCTCTGTAAGGCTGCAGACTGGTTGCATTGATTTATCTGAGGAGGTCCCCAGTGGAGTCGCCATTATGGTGGTCACTCAGGTTGTCCCTAGGCTCCTAATAGGGATACGGCCGAGGTAACCACAAACCAATCTTCTGATTGCAGGTTCTAGCCCACCTGCAATCGGAGAGGGCTCTCTCCTTTTGATTCAACCTTAGTTGATGATTTTAGGCTAGCTTTTTGACTTCAAGGGAGTGTTGATTGTGATTGGTAAGAAGGTAGGATTCTCGATCAAAGAGGCACTATAAGGTGTGATAAGTTTCGAACCATTGGACATGGAGTCACAGATTGAGGCATGCGAGCGTTTTCTTGGTCACAAGGGGATACGGAGCGGGATAGCCACACAGGATACAACACTCGGTCTGTTGAAAGTATGGAATGAACATCAGGGATGAAAGGCAAAGGAGAATCATTTCATCATGCTGACAAAGAGGAGAAGTGGATGAGTGGGATCCCGGAGCAGTTAAGAATTCCTAAGACA
>APFE030444842.1:0-12796 GCA_000404065.3 Pinus taeda | reverse complement strand
GACTCAGTGATGTGGTGGGGGTGTTGGGTAAGAATTTGTCGGTTTTATCTCTGTTCCTACGAGGCATGAAATGGAAAGACTTTTCTTGCTTTTTGTATTTTTTCTTGTACCTGCAAAACTAAAATAGAGTGAACTGTAACTAACTATCTTACTGAAATGAAAATGTGGAATTGAAATGAAAGCAGGAAAGGACTAATCTATTCTTCTCAAAGGAAATTTCAGGAATGGAATGCTAAGCTACGCTTGCAGAATTGCAATGCTAATCTATGAAAGTAGGAAATGTCTACTTTACTTTTGCAGAAAAGAAATTGCAGAATGGAAATGAAATAAACTACTTAGCAGAAGGTTGTAGGAGAAAATAGAAGAAAAGCAACAATCACCAATACTTTGACGCTTCCCTGGCAATGGAGCCAAAAAGATGGTGCGCTCCAGTATTGCAGCAATAATGCTGCAACTCTTGGGACTCCCTTCATTATTTTTATCAACCCGGTAGTTCGTAGCAAACTTGGAAGCGACGGTGCTATATGCACAAGTACTAGCTCTTGCCGTAGCTGTCAGTTGGTCAGTTGGCACAAGTCCGCTAGGGGCTTTAGCCAACTTCTATGAGCTCTTAGAAGAAGTTTTTAAGTGATGGATGAAAGCTAACTCAAAGGAAGCTATTCTACTTGCGAAAAGAGATTGACAAACTGAAGGAAAGCGCAAACCCTAGTAAACCCTAGTTCTACCAGCTAGTCCTACTGATGCAAATATGAGAGTGCAAACTACTGAAAGAGATGCCATTACTTCTATGAGGGGAAAATGCATGTGTTTACGCTACCTTTATCCTAAGAAAACATCTTTTTGTATCTTTGATTAAGTTGTCAATTTTCTGATTCATATGCTTGAACTGTGCTTTACTGTGCAGGGGTGGATCAAGGAAGAGGAATGCTTGGGAAAGGTTGGAAAGGTGCAGAGAGGGTCTAAGGAGTCCCTAACACTCTTCTAGAGAGTTTCACAAAGTTTGGCTATCAGGAAACCTCATTTGTGAGCTTCTACAGGAAGTCTGCAGGGGTTCTACAGGATGTTTTAGAATTTCTATAGGATGTTTGGAAATCGGTTTTTAGGGGATGGATGAGTGAGGGAAGGTGCATGGATGGATCTAAAGGTAGGATAGGGGTCTAAAAATGGCCTAAGTACTGGTGGATGGAGTGGTGAAGAGGTGTAGAAGGCTGACTTGGCTTGAAGAAGGCTAAGGCAATGATGAGTAAGGAGGTAAGGTTGCGTGGACAAAAAGGATAGATGGGAAATGAGAAACTTAGCTCAGAGACAGAACAGGTAGCTCAGATGATACTTTGGGTGGATGAAAGAGTGGAGAAGATGCCCTGCACGGTGTACCCTGATCAAATCAACAAAGGCTTGCAAATGATCAAATCTTGAACTAGTCTAGTCTAACCATCAACAACATAAATGAACATCAACTTTATTTGGGAAGAAAACCTTGTACATCACCTATGCAAAGAAACATTTCAGATGTCCAAACCCATGACTAATCTCTGCTATTAAAAACAGCACACTAAGGATTGCATAGCCAAGCAAACTAGTGTTTTTGTGAGGCAGCACTGTTTCCTCAATTCCAGCCCCAAATCCAATAAGGATGAGGTGAAACTAGGAGGGTGGTTGTCCCTTTTCTTGGAATTTTTTCTGTTATTATCCTACCAAAGCACCTAAAGCAATTTCATTCATAAGCAATGATATATTTCAGCAACATAACGAAATCTACATAACAGAAATATGTTCAAATGCATAAAGGAAAATAGTGATACGTAAAGGAAAAGTAACAATACAGAAAGGAGGCCCTAGGCTCTCAGGTTGGGCCCAACCCTGAGAGCTATGGCTGCTATGAAAAACTCAAATTTGATAGGAAACCAAACTGCTTCTCATTATCCAAAAATAATCATAAGATTCATGCCAAAAATGGCTACAAAAGAACAAAATGGGACTGGCAGCACTGAGGTGCAAAATACACAATAGTTTCAAAAGTCTTTTTTCGAAGGTTGAGGCCTCAACATTTATACATCACGAGGGACCTAGTTGGCCTCCTCAATTTGTGGAACTCGGCTGTCAAACTGTGAGTTAAACAGTCCCTTCTAAATTCTGCTTGGCTGCCTTCTAAATTCGGTTTGGTGGTCTTTGGAGCTCGGAGTTGGGGGTGAAGATCCCGAGGAAGGGTCATTTAATGCCATAGGCAACCCCCCTTCGAATCCTTACCTCAGGCTTGGCTATCTTATAGCCCATGATTGCTTTGACTTTGCTCCAATATGTGTCAAAAACCTGAAATAAGCACGTGTTAACCACCTAGGAAAAGTGACTTCCCTTATTCATACAAATGACATAAACATACTGAAAATAATGCATAAACTATAGAAAATGAAGGATTTGAACAAGGACTGAACAAGGATAATTAGGCCAAATGAGCCCAACAAGTTACCAATTTTGGGGCTCATCAGTTGTAAAGCTTCTTCTTATATATCAGATATCTAAA
This sequence comes from Pinus taeda, assembly GCA_000404065.3. Lineage (NCBI taxonomy): Eukaryota > Viridiplantae > Streptophyta > Pinopsida > Pinales > Pinaceae > Pinus > Pinus taeda. Next base: position 10,275 of record APFE030444842.1, on the reverse strand, counting down.
CATAGTCATAATTTCAATGGGGGACATGCCAACTTCGATCAAGAGGATAGAATAGGGAGTATTTCCCTTGATCTTGAGGTTGTAGGTTATGAATTGCTTTTGAATCATCTCAATTTTTCTCCACGACTCTCTTGATATACTACAGCTCTAAACTTCACATATGTTTAAGATAACAGGGGTGATGAGAGTCTCAAAGAGGAACTTTTCTTTACTCCAAATGCAAATATCGACCGACTTACAATTGTTTTCAAGCTCATAATAAGCCTTCCAACCTCCAATAATCATTTTCATGATGTTGTAATTCCAGTTGAGCTGATGAGGAAATTCAATACCAAAATATTTATAAGAAGAAACATGCTCTAAGAAATGGCTATCATAGACGAAACTACCATGGGAAATATTTTTGGATTTAATGATCATGACTTTAGTTTTTTCGGTATTAACTTTCATACCCATCTTGGAGCAGTAGACATGGGGAGTCTTAAGCTGCTTGTCTAGTTCATCATGGCTTTTTGCAAGAAGAATGATATCATCAGCATAAAGGAGAAGAGTAATGATCATACTAGCAAACTCGATGCCCTTGCATCGTGCATTTTTGAGACACTTCTCTAACTTATTGATGTAAATACCAAAAAGGGTAGGGGATGGGGGACACCCTTGCTTAACCTCGATATTGCATTTTAATATCTTTAGACCACCCTTTTTTGGTCTTAAGCTTGGCAATTACAGTCTTGTAGGGGCGGATCACAACGATCCTTAGTTTAGGAGGAACCATGATATCTTCAAGTCTCCCACAGATCTTGTCTCGAGGAACAATGTTGGAATATTTTCTAAAGTCCACAAAAAAATAGAAGAGATCGACTTTGCTATTGCGACATTACTCTACAATGATCTTGAGAGTGACAAGATGGTTGATAGTCGAGTGATGTCTCTTAAAACCAGCTTGCCCTTTAGCTCTTTTACCATGGTTTTTGAGCCAAAGGCTAATATTCATTTCCAAAATGAGCCCATATAGCTTGGCTAGGATGTGGTTTATCATAATGGTCCTTTAGTTAGAGGGAATTCTTTTGTCCCCATTTTTAAGGATAGGCACAATAAGGCTTTGCGTCCAAATCTTAGGGAAGCCATGCTTTACAACCAAATTAAGAAGCGTATGGAGACGAGGAATGAGGATAGATCTTCCCATTTTAAAGACCTCCGCTTGGTATCCTTAAATATATTCAGCTTTCCCATTAGCGAGCTTATTAATCCCAGAGTCAACGTCTTCCAGAGAAAATACATCTTCCTTAATATGAGTGTTTAAGATGGTGCCCATGGTGTTTGAAGATTCATACACTTTCTTAATATAGTTGTCCCAATTTTCTAAGGGAATAGAATGATTATCTTTAGTTTTACGAACAAGTACATTTCACCAAAACTTTTTGGGTGCAACTTTGGAAAGATGGAGAAGATGCTTTTGTCTCTTATTAATATATGTCATCTTCTTCCTTTTGATGACAACTTTGTATATACTTATATTCTAGAGCTTAATTATTTCATTAGGGGCGTATCTGATCATTTTTCTGGCAATTTTACAGTCATTGTCATACCAAGAATTGGAAGTTCTATTAATCTCCTTATACGAAGTCTCATTAGAGAATTTGCTAATGGTATTGAAAAGGGTAGTAGTAAAACTAGAATTAAATATATATTAAATAAATTATTAAACAAAATTAAAGGTAAAATAATATCTAATAATTTAAAAATTTTATAGATAAATAATTAAATATATATGATATATTAATAATATTAATGTTATAAAAAAATCATCTTATTAATAAAAAAAATGAATAGCCATATTAGTAAAGAGTAAAATAAAATAATCAAAGGTAAAAAGAAAAAGAGGGGAGTACAAATAAGTAAGTACTAATAAAATTAGAAAAATAAGAGATAGATTAAAATCAAGAAGAAGAATGACTTGAAGAGAGGGAAAGGATCCAATTTACATTGGTTCTTTGACCATCATCCCTATTAAGACTATTGGCAGACTGCTTCTTTGTCTCAATGACCTCTCAGAGCTTTTGTAATGATAATGAGAGATCTTAGTAATGATATGAATATCTTCAATACAAATGTGATTTTTAGTCTTTGGAGAATGCTTAGCAAGAGCCAAAGACTGAGATCGATTATGCTTAACGTCTACACCATGCCCCTAAATTCTACGCTTGATAGAATGACCCATCGCACCTATATAAGGCTTTGCACATGAATAAGGGATCATCTAAACACCTTTAGAGTTAAAGAGGTTTATCTGATCTTTGACATACCTAAGGGAATACTGAATAGTGTTAATCAACTTGAAGGTGGCATAGATATTATTCTTCTTAAGAATACGATCTAATGTGTCAGTAGTTCTTTTAATAGAAGGAAGATGAACATTGGAAATAGGATTGTTGGGATCAGCCTTAGCCCTTAGTCATTTTTCCTCTTTTTGGAAGGCTTTCAGGCCTTGATGCTTTCTATAACCATTATTCATGAAAACCTCCAAAATATGAGCTTTCTCATCATTGATATGAATATCATCAAAAATCCTCAAGGCTATGGTAGCAAGAATGTTCAAAACGCTAAATTTTTTGGGTTGGGTGATGGTGGGAATCGGCATGGAGATATTGCTCAGTGTGAGTCTTCTTGTGGAAACCTTATGGGATATGGAGCCATCCTCCTTCTTGGTGATGAGGACATCAAGAAAGAGAATGATGGCATTAACTTCAATCTCCATCGTGAATTTAATGAATTCAAAAAGGATATTAATATGATGCATAATGAATTCAAGTTTTTCCCCGCCTTGGGGCAAAATGACAAATGTATTGCCAACCAACCTTTTCTAAAGTATTTTTTTATTTATTTTATTATTACTTATTTATTTGTATTTGCCTCTTTTTCCTTTTACCTTTTATTAATTTGTTTTACTCTTTACTAATATAGCTATGAATTTATTTTCTATTAATAATATAATTTATTTATAATAATATTTTTATTAATATTTACATGTAATTTTATTTTATTTATTTATAATAATTTTTAAACTTTATATATTTCTTTGACCCTTAATTTTATTTAATTATTTTATTCAATCCGAGTTCTGCTACCTTTATATTTTTATATAATCTATTATTTATATGGTTCGAATATTAATATTTTATTATTATCTATTTTTTTTAAATGATTTATATTTATTGACAAAAATTTTGTGGGTGAAACTATGTGAAGGATTTTTAATTTTGTCCAATGTTTTGGGTGGACACTTCACCCATTGTCAAGAACCTGAGAATTGAATAATCATAAATGAGTGCTACGAATGTCCGGAACCTGAGAATTGAATGATCATAAACGAATGCTCTGAATGCTTCAACAACTCGTTTGTATAGCTTTGACCGCAACTTCTCAAATAACTTGATCTCCGTGAGATAAGCCTCCCCGTAGAGGCCACGAATAAGAGTGTATATTTCCGCAATTATTCATATTGAGAGAAATTTTGCAAGTGAAATTATGTGAATGATTTTTAATCTTGTCCAATGTTTCGGGTAGACACTTCACCCATCATCAAGGACCTGAGAATTGAATGATCACAAATGAATGAGTGTTGTAAATTTACATGTAATCTATTAATTAATTATTGTGGAGTTTTGATTTTTTTAATTTTTATTTTACCTTTTATTATAATTGTATATTTAGACTCTTTGTTTTTAAACTTTGTTGAAATGGATTTTTTCTATTTAATCTAATTGTTCTAATGATAAACTACATTAGATGGTTCGAAACGTGTCGACAATCAACTTGTTACATGATGGATCTACAAAACAATTGTATAAAATAAGTCATATTTTTTTGGTAAAATTCCTCCTAAATCAAACAACAACATTGGGGACCTACCCAAACCAATTAATTTATACTTCAATATATCAAAACATAAAATATAACTATTCCACATATCCATAATGCATCACAATTCATACTACCATGTTTGGCATTTTCTAATTGTGGGTATTTTTTCTAATTCGTACTACCATGTTTCGCATTTTGTAATTGTGGGTAAATTTGTTTTGTTTTGTTTTTTTTTTTCAACTTGCCAAGTTATTCACGATGAGTAAAGTGATACCTACTGGACATGGTAAATCTTTTCATGGACATGTTCGTTCTTCAAAGAGAGTTACATTGTTTGGAATTTATTGTATGGTCGACTTGTTCGTTCTTATTTATTGTAGGTGGATGCTTATTTTTAATTAATTTAAGTTTTAGATTTAGATTATCTGTTTGGGAAGTTTTAGTTATTTATCATATTTTGCAGTTTTTTTGGCTTATTTAAAATTTATTTATAATTTGATAAAGATTTGTTATAACCACATGTTTGAGTTGTAAATTTTCCACAATTTAAGTGATTTGTGGGTTTTTTAAAGTGTTGAATCTATAAATGTGGTGAAAAATGCATTTTAAATGACAAAATATCACTCTTTAACCAAAGATTGTTTTGCTAAATTCTTGCCAAAAACTCCAAAATCTAAAATAGTTAGACAACACCTAAGTTTAACATTTTGTGCAAATTAGTATATATTATCAATTTTATTTTTTATAATCTAGTTATTGGTATGACACTCGTCTTTTCTAATTTTTTTGTTAATATTAGAAATTATTTTAAAACATTAAAATTAATTTTCAAATTAGGAAATAATATATTAATATTTTTTTAAATTAATGTTATTATTTTTATAAATATAATCTTAATATTATTAAAAAAAATTAATCTTAAAATTGAAAATTATTATTAAAAACCTTGGATGGAGTGCCACCTCAACCACCCATGAGAAAATGATTTGCTATATTTGTCACCATTCACATCGCCCTATACAACCTAGAGAGTTGGCGACTAAGTACAATCATTCACACATGCAACATGACATGGGTTTAATGGAGTTAGTACAAGGTTCATTACCTACATCCTAGTTGTTTCCTCCTCAATTCAACTATGATTATAGCTCACCCTCACCACCATACCCATCCACAATGGTCCACGACATGGAGGTTGGATGAGACTACATAAAACATAGAGTTTCTCTAGCATACCATTCATTGGTGTCTTTCCTTAGGCTAAGATATTTTCATAGGCCTTCTTTATTTAACATTTTCACTCTCATTTTTCTCTCAACAATTACATCATCTCTTGGTTTGAAGAGCCATCTAACCACCCTGGTTAACCCCTCTTTGTTCTCCTTGAGAACTACTGATCTTGATTTCCTTTTTGTGTTTTTTTGCTTATGGTTTAGTGGAGTTCAAACTCATTGGTAAATTCTCTATTGTCACCTTCCCTTTGAGCGAGTGACCCTACCTTCTTTGTTTCCTCCCTTTAGAGTCACCTCATGGTCGACTATACTTGGTGTATTCTCTTACTCACCTCCATCCATCCTCTATTGACGCCAAATCCCCCTATGAAATCTCTTTGGTCTCTTGCTCCCTTCCTACGATGCCTCCTTTTTGTTAAGGCATGCAAACCAAATACCATGCCTCACATTGGTGCTAGCCAGACTTGTAGGGACCACCATGGATGCAAGGGTAACCCTCTTACCCACACACAACTAAATGTTGAGACATCATTTGTTATATACTTGGAGTAGATGTCTCAAGAGGCAAGAAATGAAATCAATATTGCAAAAGTTAAAGTTGGAATGGAAAGGAAACTTATTCAGAATGTAGAAATTAAAAGAAAGGCGGGTCAGTGGATCCCTAACATTGGCATTGATAGAGGTCAATACAACAGGTATCTCCAAACAATGGATCTTTACTAGTGAAAATTATCATGGAAAATTATCAGTGGAGAGAAGTGAGGTCCGACAAGAAAACTTGCTCTGCACAGATTCCTTCCAAATATAGGTGAAAATAAATGGACAACAATGTCTTCTAATTGGTAAAAAGGATAACAAAGTTGGAATTCTTTGATTCTTAAGAAGAATAAGAGAATCCAATGGTTGTATGTGTTGACTCACCTCCAAGGTAACATGTTAAGAATTTAGTTTTTTGCTTTACTTTCCATCAACAATGAATTTGCTAATTAGTTTGATTATAAATATATGCTAGGAAGTAGTAATTCTAGCATTCTCAGAATTATTATTTTGCATTATTGCATTAGTTTTGAAAATATAATTATATGGAAAAAGGAAATGCACTTGTGCTACTAGTTTCATTACCCAAGTGACCTATCAGTATAGGACGATGTACTTTGTTATAGTGGAAATATAATATAAATGCCTAATTCACACATTTAAAAAGGAAAATTTGTACTAAAAACAATATATTCTTAACTTTATTTTTTTAATAACTTTTATTATTTAAACCATCCTATATCCATCTTAACCTCAAATATATTAAGAATCGAGAGAGATCAAATATCTCGAGGTGCAAACCTCTTTTTTTAGTGCAAAACTTGTGGAAAGGTTTTCGTATCGAGAGATTTCATCCCTCTTAGTGCTTGATAGATCCGAGGATAAGATGGATCTAGGCTAGATTCAGTCATCTGCAATTATGGAAAATTTGTTGAACATCTAATTAATCTGATCATTTTAAATATACCAAATATTTCTAAAACTAATCTAGTCATTTTAATTGTAAATTTGCTCAGTTACCTTAGTTTGTTGAGATAATAGATATTGTTAATAAGTTGAATGATGAAAAATGTTGAAACAAAAGTTTTGAATGAAAAGTGAAAATGTAACAATGTTGAATGATAGAAAATGGGAATAATAAGAATGTATTCATTGTGATCAATCTCAAACTATTTTCTTCTACTATTCTTATTGTCACACCTATTAGTTTTGCCATATTTTCATATGGATCATATGAAAAGGGTGGTTGAAATCGTAGACCATTCAAATTCTTTAACTCAAGCTTTTGTAGCAAACATCATATGTTGTCTCTCTTGCACTCCAATATTAATAGTATTTTTCTCCAAAGTCAATCATTGTGACTTATGGAGTGTTAAACCCCAAGTAAGTTTCAATAGTAGTTGTTTTCCATTACCTCGTTTGAATGCAAAGTGACTAACAATGTTGAATGATGGAAAATGAGAATAATAAAAATGTAGGCAATTAGAAATAGTTTATAGTTTCAAAAACAAAACATTTTAGGTAAGTGAACATTTATTTAAGATGAGAATTCAAGTATTTTATTTATGGTTGAATTACTGTAACACAAGAATCAATGCACATTGTCAATAGTTATTTTGTGCTTACACTGAAATCAATGCACACTATTAATCTAATTACTTTGAAATTAATGTGCATCTTACATCTAGTTACATCAAATTAGAAATCAACAACTACAATGAAATCAATGCATCTACTGCAAGCATTCAAATAAAATTAGAAATCAACATCTGCACTGAAATCAATGCATTTGATGCAAACAATCAAATAAGTTTAGAAATCAACATCTAGACTAAAATAATGCATCTAGTGCAAGCAATCGAATATGATTAGAAATAAACATCTACACTGAAATCAAAGCATCTAGTGCAAGCAATCAAATAAGATTAGAAATCAACAACTACATTGAAATCAATGCATCAATTGCAATCGATCAAATATGATTATGAATCAACACGTACACTGAAATAAATGCATCTATTTAGATGAAAAACCAAAGTATTTATGGCTTCTAAATCCAACTTCTTTTACCTTTTGTAAAATTCTTACTTCTCTTTCTCTATAGTTAATAATGTTCAATATTATAGAATACTATATAATATATGTATTTGTCTCTGTGTGTCTCTTTCTTCTTCCCTCTCCCCCCTCCATATTTGTGTCTATCTCCCTCACTACTTCTCTCTCTCCCCTTCGCTCTCTCCCCCATCTCTCTCTACACCATCTCTCTCTCTCTCTCTCTCTCTCTCTCTCTCTCTCTCGCCATTTATATCTCTATCTCCCTCCAACTCTCCTTCTTTATCTCTCTATCTCCCCCCCCCCCCAAACACACATGTTATTTCTCTCTCTCTACATATCTATCAATATATCCCCTTCTTTTTCTCTCTATATCACCCCCAAACATACACACACACTTTCTTTTTGTATCTATCTATCACTCTTTCCCTCCCTCTTCCTCTCTATCTCTCTCAATTTCCTCCTGCTACCCTCTCTCCCTCACTCTGTCTCCATCTCTCCCTTTTCAGTCCCCCCCTCTCTCTCCACCTTTCTCTTCGTCAAGTCCTCTCTCTCCCTTTCTCTCCCAACTCCCTTTGTCTCTCCCCCCCAATCTCTCTCTCTCCACCATCCATCTCTGCCACTATCTCCCTTCCTCTTTCCTTCTCTCTCTCCCCATCTCTCTCCCCTCCATCTTTGTGTTTTCATATCTCTCTCTTCCCCTTCTCTCTCTTTTGTTCTCTCTCTCTCTCTCTCCCTCTCTCTCTCTCTCTCTCTCTCTCCATTGTCACTCCCTCTCTATCTCCACCTATATCTCCCTATGTATTTGTTCTTCCCTCCCTCTTTCTCCCCTCCATATTTGTGTCTTCATGTCTCTCTCTTCCCCTTCTCTCTCTCTCTCTCTCTCTCCCTCCCTCCCTTGTCACTCCCTCTCTATCTCCACCTATATCTCCCTATGTCTTTGTTCTTCCCTCCCTCTCTCTCCCCCTCCAACTCCATCCGTCTCTCCCTCCCTCTCTTCTTCTCTTTCTTCCTTCCTCTCTCTCTCTCCCACCCATATCTCTCTCTCTCTCCATCCATCCATATGATTGAGAATTGTCACTTTGTGTAATTAGTAATATATGTAAGGTATAATATAATACTTATAATGGAGATTATTGTTATTATAATATATTGGAATAATAATAATAATAAATATTATCTATTATTATACCAATAATAATATATAAAGAAATAGCTTCTTACAAAAACAATAGTATGTTAATTTTACATTATAGATATACCAATTTATTTTTATCAAATTGATAGCTCAGCGCCTTACATTTTACATTACATTACTTTACAATTTACATTTATATGTTTTAATTTGAATATTTAAAACATATGGAGATTGACATTTAAAATATTTCCCAACCTTTAAAATATGTTGACAGACTTACTTATTTACTTACATACATTGCACCTACACTTCTCCACTATATTGGGTTGTAGACACGGGGGGCTTCACTGGGGGAGCAATACCATACCACGTGGGTTCATATTGGGGGAAATATATTGAGGGAAAAATGACATAATATATTGGGGGATATATAGGGGGTAAATGGTTTTTATATTGTTAGGTATAAAAAATGGAGCTCGAAGTTAATAAAAAAAAATTTAAAGGTTATAAAAAATGCTAATGAAAAATGAATACCTATAATATCTAGTGAAGGTAGTCGTTTTTTAAATTAGAAAGGTGTATTGGGTTATTGGTTGGGGGTTAAATAATGTGATTTTTAGAGGTATTTTCCAATATGTAGCCAAATTAGGAGTATTTTTTAGTATAATATAAATGCATGTGATATGTCAAGGGTTCATTGAGTGAAGCTCCTGTGATTGTAAATCACCTATCAACTCAATTATTACTTCTTTGAGATCACGATTTAACAATTTTCATTATTATAAGAAAAATCCTTAAAATAATATACAAAATCAAGAAATAACACTTACCAACCTTAAAACCAGCTATAAAATGAAAAAAAAAAACACTTCTAATATTAGTCTCAAATTTTTGTATAATCAAAATTGCTTTTAAATTTATGTTCTTGATAATTAATATCATTACAACGAAAATCTTATAATTCATCTTAAATTAAGAAATAAATATTATTATACCATTATTTTCCAAATTTAAAATTGTTATATCTTTAAATTCATAATCCAAAAATTTAATTTATTTTTTAAAAATGAAATTAAATAAAAATCAAACATGGTATTAAAAAACTTTATTTTTTTTTTGATATTTTGAGAATATATTTTTTATATAAAATATAATTTGTTATCCCTTATAACACTTTATTTATAAAAAAATAACACCATTACTCTCTCTCTATATATTTTTTGAGTTTCACCATCCGAATTATCATAGTTTTAAGAAGAAGGTGCAAGAAGCACCCTTCATCATCACCTTTATACACTATCACCCCATTGTTTAAATGAGTAACATATGTAGATAGTATATCAACGCATTGTTTAAATAACATATCTGGAAAGCGGGGGAAAGGGTGAGTGTAAGGGGAAGGAACTCGAGAAGGAGAGCGGAGATTGAATTACATTAACTAAAACAATATTA
>APFE030444834.1:187228-211141 GCA_000404065.3 Pinus taeda | reverse complement strand
AATAATATCAAGAAAATTTGACCTAGGTCCCAGTGTCAAAAATTAGCCTTATTTTTTCGCTGTTGGAGTCTCTCCTCAGATTATTTAACATGTTGGACTAGATCTGGTTCTTTAACTTGTCCTGACGATGAACCACACCACACTAGTTGGTTCGCGTCGACAAAGGTCTTTCTATATGTGATTTACGCCGAAACTCTTCTTATAACCATCCTCTTAATATATTCTAAGGAAGAAAACACATTGTAACATGTATAATATTATTGTTATTGTTTTCTTTTAATTTAGCAAATACTTTATTTTTATTTGAAAATAAAGCATAAAATAAAATACATTGCACTGGATATAATAATAAAGACGCAATCACCTTATAATAAACTATAACTTTATAAATAAAGTAATAATATTTTATGTTTTTATTTTAATTTTTTTATATTATCATTTTATTTAAAATTAAATAAATATGTTTTTTAAGAGAAAATTATCATAATTTAGTTGTCAAATAGATATAATCATCACTTTAGCTGCTATCCCTAATATAAATTAACTCATCATTATTATTGGAAAAAAAACTAAAAAACAAACACTCTTAACCAAATTAAAATAATTTTAATAAACACAATTTTATAAAAAAACATTAAACATCACTAAATTTAAAATTTAAAATTAATTTAAACTTACAATATATTTAATATTTTCGAATATAATTAGGTTGTAACCTTCCTATAGTAAAATGAAACTCATCAAAGAATCAATATCAACACAAATATAAATAAAATTTAATCAATAGAGGATTAAATGGTTTAAATATTTATACCTTTAAAGTCTTGTATGTGTTAAAAGTATAAACATATGGATTTATATTTTCAGTGGTTTTAATGATTAAATACGTGTCTTTTCCTATAACATATTAAATAACATAATTAAAATATAAGAGCTTTTTTTATAATAATTTTAATAGTGGTTTTATGATTAACATTTACTAAGGTCAATGTTATTTTTCAGATTTCAAGAAAATGGAGTTTAATTGTCATTCTTCAAAATCTTGTTTTTATGATTAAAGAGTAGGGAAAGAAGTGTTCAAAGATCGCAATATTTGGGTTGACTTAATAAGTCAAGAATATTGGAGGTGTGGCTGATGATAAGGAATTAAGAGTGGATGTGGGAAAGGGATGGGCAACCTAAAAGGAAGTACTTTTCATCTTTCACCTTCTTAAAATAACAAATCTAAAAAATTCTATCATCTCATGGAGCCTTGGGAGTAGACCACCGCCCGCTCTCACTCCGAAGCTCATGAGAGTTAGTTCTAATCCTAACGATGTTCATTGTATTCTTAGTGCTACTCAACATAGAGAGATAATTTTGGTTATCAAGGGTGGGGATGATCATGTCCTTATATTACCTTAGCTTCCTTTTACCCTTCAACTCCTTAGCATTCCACATCTTGTCCTTAAAACTTGAGGTAATAGTATCTTTGATACTGTCCTTGCTTCCCATGATGATCTCCTATTTAATCCCCCAAAGGTTGAGCTAAGACTGAGCATCCTAATGCCACCCGCGCTTGATGCACAGGTGGTGGTTTTGAATAAATTTAGAAGCAATTTTTGGGACCCTCTTGGATTCCATATTGTGAAGCTTCTTCTTATACATCAAATATCTAAACATAACCACACTTTTATTGGGGGACATGCCAGCTTCGATCAAGAGGACAGGACATGCAATATTTCCCTTGATCTTGAGGTTATAGGTTATGGATTTTTTGTGGATCATCTCAATCTTTCTCCACAACTCGCTAGATATACTGCACCCCCATACTTCACATTCGTATAAGCTAACTCGGGCGACGAGAGACTCAAAGAGGAAACCTTTTTTACTCCAAATGTAAAGATAAATTGTCTTACAATTGTTTTCAAGCTTATAATAAGTTTTCCAACCTCCAGTAATTCTTTTCTCGATGCTATAATTCCAGTTGAACCAATTAAATAAAAAATTATGATATAAACAAGTGTCATATGAAATGAGTTGACTTTTTGGCCATTAATTATTGGTTAGTTATGGTATTAGACAAAATATTATAACAATATATATTCACAATTTATATATATTGTAAGTGATTCTCCATAGTTTTCAATATTGTAACATGTTTTTTAAATGTATATATGTTTTATTCATTTATTAATTATTTTACAACTATTAATAATAATAATTTAAAATAAAATTATAATTCAGTGAATTTCTAAGTTTTTAAAATTTTTAACAATGTTCTATCACACACTAAATGTTTTAATGTTTAAGATGGAAGGATGGATGTTTAATTTATATAGTTCAGAGTTCCCACAAGTTCCACAAGTATCCCTGCTCCTCCTGCCAAGCCTGACTGGCGTCCAAACCTAATGCCACGTCAATTGACGGGAATTTCTCCAAATCTATGCAGCTATTTCCATCAAACAGACAATCCCACAAAGCCATATCCCATTCCTCGGAAATTTGCTGCCTACTTTCGCTCGCTATTGCTGTTTCTGAAACTAGTGATGACCGTGACGGGCACTTGTGTTCATCGCCCGCCTTATTGTTGTTATTTTGCGGAGACGGCGAATTTGAAGTCGAAATCGAGGGGATTTCTTCCCGGGCATATCTAGCAGCGACGAGCTGAATTTCTTTAGGGGAAAGAGAAGACGCTGAGGGAATAGCGGGCACAGAACTGGGGAAGTTGAATTCGGCGTTGGGGCCTCTCGGTCAATACACGGCGGCGTCATAAGCGCGAGCGGCTTGCTCGGCGGTTTTGTAGGAGCCAAGCCATATCTTCCCTCTGGTCTTGGGCGTCCGGATTTCAGACCCCCAACTTCCCCATTTTCGCTTTCGGAGTCCCTTAAATTGGGGGCGCTTTTGTCCACAATCTTGATGTTCCCTTAAAGCATTGGGAATGGTGTTCCTCGGGAGCTTTCTCCATATTTGGCAACGCAAAATCTCTATGGTATTGGTGAGAAGAAAATACGAACGGTTTAACGATATCTAACACGTATTGGGGATTGCTTCATGGAAGTAAAGCGAAGAGTGAGTTAACGCTCAGACAGTATATAGGTATCTGACTGCGTGTGAAACGCGCGGATTGTAGGGAATAGACGAAAGTAGTAAAGGACACTCGTAGAAGGGATTGTGAAGGACACGAGCGTAAAAGCACGACTGCGAGGGTTGACCTGTTAACAAGGGTTTTCTAAAAGTAGAAAACGGTTTCACAATGTGGGGGACATCATATTTTGTCGTTTTCCTTTGGTGAAGAGAAAGGGTTAAATGGTGTTTCCCTAGGAATTTTGATTTGGAAACTACGCTGAGTCGATGACCCATTCAATCACCGGGAATTTTATAACATACGTGGATATTTTGTTTCCTTTTTTAACTGCATGGGAATGTGTAATCAATTGAGGGATCAAATTTGAATTTAGTTACCTGTCATTATAATTTAACTAGCTATCACCGTCTAAGAAACTTATGATTTAAAAAACATAAAGAATTCTATAGACCCGCCAAATTTTTAATGGCCCAATTATAATGATGTATATCTTTTTAATTTATGATTTAAAAAACATCAAGAATTTCATAGACATGCCAATTTTTTTAATGTTTTAATTATTATAATGTATATTTTTGAAATTTTATTAGAAGAAATCAAAATCTGGCCAAGAATTTAAATTCTTACCATGAACTAACCTCTAACAAATTTTAATTCAGAATAATTTATAACAAAATTCTTAAAATTTTATTAGAAGTTAAAATCTCACCAAAAACTTAAACCCTTATCATGAACAAACCTCTAACAAACTTTAATTCGAGCTAACCTATAACAAACTTTAATTCTTCTTTAATATTATTTAATATTAATTGTGGTGTATAGAATAATATTGAAGAAGAAATTTCCTGACTTATTATGAATAATTATGAAATTTTGTATAACATAATACTAGTGTAATAATCGTTTAAATAATTTCTTTTCTTTCAAAATGGTAAAATGTATTTAGTAATGAAAATAATTAATATTAAAGAATTTAGACTTATGTGATCCATAACATTGTTTAGAGGATTTTCGGCGAAATCACATAGATAATCATTTGTCGACGCGTTTCGAACCAACGAGTGTGTTCATCGTCAGGGACGATGAACCACACTGGTTGGTTCGAAACGCGGTCGACAAATGATTTATCTATGTGATTTTGCAGAAATCCTCTTAAACATAATTAATATTAGTTATTATGATAAATATAGTTATTTGATAAAAATCATATTACTAAAATAATTAATTCCTTGGTAATAATAAAATCTATTTTCCATTTTGGGCCTGAAGTTTTATATTATAAAAAGCGATTTTCCTTAAAACTAAATCTATTAAGCACATAGGCGAACAAATTTCTTAATGTGTAATATTTTTATCATTTAATTTTATCTAATAAATTAAAAAAATCTACTTATTAAAAAATAAAATTAAAAAAATCTACTTATTAAAGATTTTATCTCTTATACTTACAACATATTTAAGATGAATCTAAGCTCACTTCAAATCTAAATCTTTAACAGCTAATCTCCACACTTGTCTCTTTTATATATATGGGCCGTATATTGAAAAAGTATTTAAGGAGAAATATCTTCTAGAAGCCATGCCAAAAGTGTGGTCCACGGTTGGAGAGAAAGGAAAACTTTCAAATATTAGACAACGTGAAAAAGAAATGACTTCTCCTAAAGGATGGAACGTCGCTATAAAATGTTTCATTACGTAGCTTATGACGCAACACGTAGAGGAAGGGTCCACAAGGTGGATCGAACCCTGATCAGTTGTAAATTTCCTTGTGCTTTTAAAAATTTGATTTAAAAATCTATAGGTTATATTTACATAATATTAATTTAGGATAATGTTCTATGCATGGATAATATTTAAATATTATTAAAAAATATATCATAATATCGAAGGTGTTTTTCGTTATAATTATAAATAATTTTGGTTTCGAAATAAAATTTAAATTGTTTTTGATTTGTTATGAGTGTTATTATTCACAAGTTTTTTTTGGTTGTGACGGAAAATTTCTAAGGTAATTTTTTCAAACCAAATTTTAGGGCGAAAGGCTTACCCTTTTAATTTGGAGTGGGCTTTTTCCTTTACAATTCAACTATCCGGTGTCACCTCAGTGGTTGGTTGTGTCTCTAGTACAGTGGCTCGATCATGAGTTCAGTGGAGTTTTGAAAACAATCGTAAGGCATAGAAAGTGTATCCTTGGGCATGGAGTCAGAGAAGTTTCAAATAAATCAACAATGACTAGGATGTTGGATGTAGTGGCAAAGGCTAAGAGCAAGATAGTTATTATATTCCTAGACAACCTTGCTATCTAAGAGAAGTAGGAGAAAATAATAAAAAAATGTTTAAAACAGAGCATCTGAACGAAGAATTATGTTCAATTTAGAAAAGAAAAGTGATACTTGAATGGTAAAGACAGAAATTGAAAATGAAGTATGAATTCCACCTTTAATACCTTCATTCAAGCATAAAGATGAAAAACATTGAATGAAATTAACATAAGTAGACACATTCAACAAGAAATGGAGTAGGGCATATCAATACATGAATTCTCCGTTTGAAACACTATGTTCTTTTGATCATTAGTTACCTATTATTAAGAAATAAATCCAATAGTGACTCCCTAACCATCGAACTCTTCAGCAAAGGCTCGAGCAACCTCATCATGATAACCACTGCGTCTGAAAATAAGTTGTCCCAACCAACCTTTCGAAATCATTCTCGAATGTTCAGATATGCTTCAACGAGATTAGGTCCCTAGGGTTCCTCCTTGTGGAACTTGCCACTTTTCCCCATAACTGCCACTATCCAGAACCACAAACAATGAAAATGGGAGTGAGATGTGAGCACAAATATGCAGGATTCTAAACTAACTATTCACCTTGGTGGATAACACAAAAAAACATATTAACCCTACGAAATTCCTTTCATTAAATCTTGGGATTAAACGTGATGATGAAATAATAAATAAATCATACATATAAATGAATCGTACATATACATGATCGACCATACCACTAATTTACAATCATTATCACCCTTTAGTACCTGAAATTCAAATAAATTTCAATGTGAAATCATGAAACAACATATCACATGATTTATTTTGTCAATGCTCACTTCTCTTGGAACCCACTCCTTTGCTGACATGTGAGCTATCAGCGCTTTAAAACTCTCTCTCTCTCTATATATATATAAATTTGCACTAACAATCGAACCATGCGCCCTTTTAATTTGATGGTTTTTTGAATTTGCGTTGACAATCCAACCACCAACAATTTTTTTCAACATTTTCAAATTAGCGGTGACAATCTAACTGTCAATGGACCTAAATATTTTGAATAAAATTTAAAATTGTTGAACTTTATACTCTAAAGCTAGCTAGACTGAGATAACAATGAGTTTGTTTTTCGTAAGAAAATAAATTAATGGTCTAGAAAAACAAGTTAGTTGTCTAGAAATTAGATACGTCTTATAAAAATAATAATTTATCTCCTTAAAAGCCACTAACACATTATTTAAATTGATGTTTGTTTTTCTTAAATAAAAATGATATGTCCAATATTAAAATAGATTTTATTATTTCCAAATAACTAAATAAACATTATTTTTTCTACTTTATTTTACAGTTTACAATTCAAAATAGAAAACGTATATATATATATATATATATATTACCTACAATGATTTGAATGGTAAAAATTTATGGGTTTTTGTAACGCCCCCAAGTTGCATAAGTTACACGAATATTATTATGTTTCTTTTACTAAAAGAATATTTTTAAATGTTATTTAGCTTGATAAGGATTATGAACTGTTATTGGAAGAGACCAAGAAACACGTGCTAATTACCTAAATTATAGATGGTAATACTTTAACTAAAACATTTGTTCATTTAAAAGTACAATTGATAAGAAGTGGTTACCCTCTACCTGAGAAAGGTAATATAAAGAGGGGCACAGAGCAAAAAGGGCTCCGAGAGTACAGTTTGGAGGTTAGGCCGTAGTCCTGAGGTCTTAAGTACTGACTACATCTAGATTAGGTCCAACATGGGAAAGATAGAAGGTGCTCTGGGGAGAGATTGGACGTGATTGCCAGACTTGTTGCTCGGAGGAGAGACCTTTAAAAAATATTGTTTTTCACAGGTTAACTGCTAAACTAAGGTAGTAAACTTCTTAATGGACCTAATGTTAAACCGTAAACGTTATTACATAGAGTACTCATTCATATATGTTCTTTCAAGTTAATTAAAAGAATCTAATTGAGGAGTTATTACCAGAACCATTGTTGAACTATAATTGCAATTTCACACAAAAATAATTCATATTTATTAATACGCTACTGTAGTTGCTAATAATGGAAAAATTATTTATATATGTTAAATAGAAAAACGAAGTGCTACTCTAGTTGTTAATAAAGAATGCACATGAAAGTGATTATGATAATGTGCTCTCTTTAACCATTTAAATGTTTTTAAGAATTCCATAGGAGACAAAGTCATTGACAGTATAAAAAATTATTCTACCAATTTGACATTAAAGTAGAAACTAACATTCAGAGTAGAATCAGAAAAGATGCAAAATATTGTTAAGAATAAATTGGTCTTGATGAGCATGTACCATTATAAATTTAGAGAGAAAACCATAGAATCAAATTCTTGATGCACTATACCAGGTTTAAATCAAAAACATCAGAACCCAATAGAAAATAGTAAAATAGCTTTTCGACATAGTAGCTATGTAGTCGACCAAGGGTCGTCATCTCAAAAGTCTTTATGTGTATGTAAAAAAAAAAAAAACTAACAGTCAAATGCAAGCCTCAGCTCGAAGTCACCATAGCTCACCTCTAATGATCATATCTCCAGGATATGCACACGAACCAGGCATTTACTGCCTAGGTTGCTAACACACCCCATATGAACAAAAACAAATTGTTTTGGTGAACAGAAAAGTAGTAAAAAAGTATTGAAATAAACCACAATAGCCGAGCATCGACAGTGCCATTAGGGTTTGAAACAATTATTAAATATCGACTTAAAACATAAAGGATCGGCTCAATAGCCCTTTCATCTTGTAACAACTATAGATCCACAGTGGAAGTTTGCATTCAAAACCTAAGAGAACCACTGAAAGTTGTGTTCTGATACTAAAACCTTTCATTTACAAAAGAAAAACACACGACCTTGTTTAACCTACTAGAGAGGCTAGTTCCAACCTGAAAGGTAGTGGAGATAATGTAAGCTTCTAGAAAACCTAAGAGATGAAAGTTTGAACTCGAATTATCTGGAGAAAACATACCTACAAGCCATCAGAGGTTAAGGTTATTTCTAATTCTAGAGTCAACCGGAGGTTAGAACAAAGAAAACTCTATTTAGATATAGGATAGTTATGAGCTTACCTGAAAAAGGAGTATGCCATCAATAAGTCGCCCACCTGAAAGGGAAGAATGAGAACCCTTGGTTAGGAATAGAAAATCTTGCCAAGGAGGATTGACTGTGAATCTTTAAAAGAAACCACATTGAAATTAGCAGCTTACCGATTGAAGACAAGATGGGAAGTCTGCTGACTTCATTGATCTACGAACATGTTTTGCTCACCTCTGTGTGGCGGAAGAATAAGAACCTTAATAACCTTTCCTGAGTATACACATTCTTTGAAATTGTAATAACACATATCGAGATAGTTGAATGGAGGGTTACCTGGTTCGGTGCGATGGATAGGCCCTTCTATTTTCAAACCTTGCGTAGCACCACTGAGAAAGCCTTGCCAAAACTCATAACCCAAATCCTTGTAGAGCAGTGTGGAGCCAAAGTGTGCCAGAAACAATGAGAAATGCCAACACTGATGGGGGTAGGTGGTTAGGGTAAATGCTAGCCCATCATTGCCGTTGATTCGTGAGCTAGAGATCGATGGTGGAGGATTGCGATAGATGGCAGACACAAACTGAGGTATTATTCCTTAGGATGTGAAAAAAATACATGGAGGGTCGGTAGAGAACCACCACAACACAGTAACATGTAAGGCCATGTGCAGAAAGAACTATCATAGAAATCACCAATAAATCATATTCAATTGGGTTGGTACTATTAACAAGTGACACAACCTTCACGTGAAACATCATTAATATGCCCATATAATTGTATGTATGTAGATTATTATAATTGTATGTATGCTCACTGATATAATTGTATATGTGTTGTTTAATATTATTTGTATGTATGGTTGGTATTGTTTGTATGTGTGCCGAAACATTAAAACATAATTCAGGTAAGGGCACCATGTATAAAAGTTTTTTTTTTTTTTTTTACCATGTTTAATTCAGTTTGTAAGGTTTAGGTGTTACAAATGGTATCAGAGCCAAGTTCGTACATTGATGCCCTTTGGGGATAGCTATGTATAGGAAATTTGTGCGTAGATTTTAATTAAAATTGCTTATATGTGAATTCAAATAACAAAAAAGGGAACACATCAACAAAAAAAAAAGGAACAACAATTACAACATGCAAAGGAACTCAGGACCACTTGAGTCACCCAGAGCAACATATGTGAATGCTAACCCAGATATATGGATTCAGCTGGGTGAAGAATCTTGGCAAGCCAATGTAGTATTACTCAAAACGGTCCAACAATTACAGGTGGAAATGACTATTTTGAGAATAGATAATGAACACTTATGTGTAGATCAAGAAATAATCTTAAGAAGCTTGTCCAACCGACAAAACTAGCAGCACCCAAATCCCAACATAGAAGACTGGAAAAGACCCTGACTGCTCAACAATTGGAAGAAAACGATGAGTATGTTGAAATAAATAGAGAAGATGAGGGGCACTCAGACAATGTATTTGACCAGCGGAAAACTAAGAAGCAAAGGTCAGAACCACAGACATAATTACAAGGAGAGTTTAAGAAAATTAAGCCTTCCCTTTTTGCGGGAGAATCTAAAGAAGCTGCGGAAGCCTCGTTAATTGGTATGGGCAAATATTTCCAGATTTATCACTATGCTAACAAACTGAAGGCAAGATTGGTAGTTTATCAGTTGAGGGGAAAGGCAACTCTCTGGTGGGAAGAAATCAAGACAGTAAGGAAAATTGATGAAGAACAGGTCACATGGAATGAATTCCAAAAGCATTTCAAGGATAAATATCTAATTGAATGCTATTAATACGAGAAAGTGAAAGAATTTCACTAGCTAAGGTTGGGAACCTTAAATATGGATGAATACGTGACCAAATTCACATCATTACTCCACTACGTACCTTACATGGAAGAAGAAAAGGCCAAAATTTAGCGTTTTATTAGCAGCTTGCCCAATTTTATGAAGGAAAAAATGGAATTTGACTATCTTAAGACAATGGATGATGCTGTCAAGAAGGCTCGCATTTGCTATCAGCAAATGAAATAAAGGAAAGAAGATCCAAAAGGAGGATCAAGTGAGAAGGGTAGAATCCTGATCCCAAGAAGACACTTGAAATTTGTTACTCACAAGAATGCACAACAAAAGGCATTCAACAGATTCCTAGCGAGAAATCCACCCAAAACTACATATTTTGAGAATAGGTCAGCTGAAGGACTCACAAAATATGCCAATTATTTGCAACCAAAACAACCATTACAATGCTGGAGTTGCTGAGAACCCCATTATTACAAAAAAAATTCACAGAGAGCTAGAACAAAACAGTTATCAGATATGCAAGAAGCATCCATAGTTGGCGAAGTGGGGAAGAGCATATCTAGAATTAATGCTACCTTGCATGACCATCAGGCTAAATTCCAGCCCACAATGATCGAATCTGAAGGTATGATTGCTAAGCAACTTGTATTTGTTTTATTTGATCCAGGTGCTAGCTTAAGCTATGTGAGTCCTAAAGTGGTTTAAAAATGTCAGTTAGTAAGCAAGAAATTCTCAAAACCTTGGCTGGTACAACTAGCCATCGGCACCAAGAGGAAAGTTAATGCCAAAATAGAATGATGTCCCATAACCATTTCTGGACAACTCATTTATCTTGATCTTAGTATATTACCTTTGGGCTCTTATGACAAACTAATAGGCATGGATTAGTTGGAAAAATGTTAGTCTCTGGTAGACTGTGAACAGAAAGCTATAAGTTTTGTTTTAAAATGAGGTCAAAGGAAGGAGCTACGAGGAATAAAATCCAGCACCAACCTTCATCCTATTACTTCCAATCAACTAGGTAAATGAATAAGGAAAGGGTGTCAAATTTACACTGTGCAGGTGGGATTTCCAAACTCCAAAAATAAGATGATCTCACTAGAAAATATCCTTGTAGTTCAGGACTTTATTGATGTATTTCCGAAAAATATTCCTATCTTACCACCTAAGCGAGATATTGACTTCACCATTGAGTTGATTCTAGATGCAACCCCCGTATCTAGTGATCCTTATTGCATGAGCCTACCTGTATTGATAGATCCCAAATGCAATTACAAAAGCTTCTAGATAAAAAATATATTTTCCCCAACGTATCCCCTTGGGGAGATCCTATATTATTTGTATGAAAAAATGATGGGACCCTCAAATTATGCATCGATTATTGACAATTGAACAAACTAACCATGAAAAATAAGTATCCTTTACCACGTATTGATGATCTATTTGATTAGGTAGAAGGAGCTAAGGTATTCTCGAAAATTGATATATGATCTGATTACCACCAAATAATAATAAAAGATTAGGACATTTACAAAAATGCCTTCCGTACTCGTTATGGCCATTACAAGTTTGTGGTATTGCCATTCAGACTCACGAACACTCCAACCACCTTTATGAGTCTAACACATGGTATTTTCCAGCCTTACCTGGATAAGTTTGTGTTAATTTTTATAGATGATATCCTAATATATTCGAAGAACCAAGAGGAACACAAATAACACTTGAGAATAGTGTTGCAAACATTAAGGGAAAACCAGTTGTATGCTAAGTTCAGCAGGTGTGACTTCTTCAAAGAGAAAATTCAATATTTGGGTCACGTCATATCTGCAAAAGGCATTTTTGTAGACACAAAAAAGTTCAAAACAGTCATGGAATGGACAACCCTTAAGAATGTTGCTCATATTAGATCATTCTTGGGATTAGATGGATATTATCGAAGATTCATTGATGGGTTTTCGAAGATCACTTTTCCCATGAAATCTTTGCAGAAAAAGGGATGTGATTTTCAATGTATAGTAGCTTGTCAGCAAAACTTTGAAAAAATTAAAGCATCTGCTTAAACTGCTCCAGTACTAAAAGTAGCAGATCTGGAAAAGTCCTTTGTATTTTGTACGGATGCAAGAAAGGAAGGTGTTGGTGGGGTGTTGACACAGGAAGGGAAGGTGATCGTTTATGAATCTTGAAAGTTGAAGGAGTATGAGCAACGATATTTAGCTTATGGACTTGAATTGACAGCAGTAGTGCATGCACTTAAAATGTGGAGGCATTACGTGTTGGGGAATAAATTTTTGCTGCTAACTGATCATAGGAGACTTACCAATTTCTTCAACCAATCTAGCCTAAATGCTTGACAGGCCATGTGGACAACTTTCTTAAGCCAATTCGACTTTGAAATGAAACATTTAAAAGGAAAAGAAAATTGTGTGGCTGACGCACTAAGCAGGAAGTTGCACTGTATCTATGAGGTCCGAATGAGCCAAGCAACCTAAAATATTCTAGAAGTCTCTAAGGAGGAAACTAATAAGAATCCAGTATATATCTTCCTGTGGCAACAAACAATAGAAGCTCTACATAAGGAGGAAAAATCAAAGTTTGGAATAAATTTTGATAATATTCTCACTTTTAAAAACAAACTTTATATTCCAAATCAGACCTCGATTAAATTACTGATATTAGATGAGTTTCATAAAAAAACCTTGTGTTGTTCACCCAATCTATCAGAAAATGTTTTCAGCCATTAAGAGGTGGTATTTTTCTCCCAGATTGAGGAAAGATATTGCAAAATACTTGTCCAAGTGTTTGGAGTGTCAACTGGTTAAAATAGAACATCAACATCCCAATGGATGGTTACTGCAATTACCCATTCTGGAATGGAAATGGGAGACTATATCGTTAGATTTCATTACTGGTTTACCCCGCACAAGGAAGCATCATTATTTTATTATGGTTGTGGTACACAAGTTGAGTAAAACAACCATTTCATACCTGTGAAATCCAATTTCAAAATAGTGGAAATTGTAGAAATATTCATGAAGGAAATATTTTGCTTGCATGGGATAGCTAAGGTAGTGATTTCGGATAGAGACGCAAAATTCACATCCACCTTCTGGAAGACTCTTTTTACAGGACTAGGTATTCAAGTCCAGTTTAGTACTCCCTACCATCCTCAAAAAGATGGATAGACTGAATGAGTAAATTAGGTATTAGAAGACATGCCATACATGTTCGCGATGCAACAACCACATAAGTGGGAGGACAACCTCCAGCTGGTGGAATTTTCATATAACAACGGACATCATGAATCACTAGGCATGAGCCCTTTTCAGGTGTTGTATAGAAGAAAGTGTAAAGTACCCATACACTAGAACAACCCAGTAAATAAGCTAGCACTAGGTCCTGACATGCTAGCAGAAATGGAGGAGGTTGTTAAGAAGGTCCGACAAAACTTAAGGGCAGCTCAAGATAGATAGAAGTTTTATGCGGATAAAAAAAGGACTTCTATGGAATTCCAACTGGGATATCATGTCTACCTAAGGGTGAAGCCTTAGAAAAGTTCCCTGTAGTGGTGTGGTTGTGCCAAATTAGTGCCTCGATATTGCAGACCATTTCAGGTCTTGGAAAGAATTGGACTGGTGGCCTATAAGCTAGCGCTACCAAGCCACATTTGGGTCCATAATGTATTTCATGTATTTCATGTATCCTTACTAAAGAAATATGTGTATAACCCTAAAACGTTTATTGATTTGGGAAATATTCAAGTAAAGCGGTTCAGGGGAAAGAACTAGACATATAGATGTATATATACATATACATACATACGTATATATATATATATATATATATATATATATATATATATATATATATATATATATATATATATATATATATATATATATATATATATAATATATATATATATATATTATATGTAATTGAGAATTATTTTTATGTTGCAGTTCGAACTGGAAGGATAGTTCCTGGCTGAACCTCTTCATATTCTCGATCAATAGAAAACCAACTTACAGAAGCAAACCATAACCCAGGTTAAAGTGCAATGGAAGCACTTTAAACCAGAAGAGGCTACTTGGGAAGAGGAGGAATTCATGTGAAAGGTTTATCCCGCATTATTTTTTGAAGAGGAAGAGAACACCAAGGAAGGTGTTCCACACGAGAGGGCTGAGATGTAACATCCCCAAGTTGCATAATTTACATAAATATTATTATGTTTGTTTTACTAAAAGAATATTTTTAAATGTTATTTAGCTTGATAAGGATTATGAACTGTTATTGGAAGGAACCAAGAAACACATGTGATAAGTACCTAAATTATTAGTGGTAATACTTTAAATAAAATTATTTGTTCATTTAAAAGAATAGTTGCCAAGAAGTGGTTACCGTATGCCTGAGAAAGGTAATATAGAGAGGGGCATAGAGCAAAAAGGGCTCCGAAAGTTGGGTGGAATAAATTAGTGGGAAAAACTTGCTCAAGGCAGTGAATAAGAGTATAGTTTGGAGGCTCGACAGTAGTCCTAAGCCCTTAAGTAATGACTACTTCTGGATTAGATCTAACATGGGAAAGATAGAAGATGCTCGGGGGAGAGCCTAGACAAGATTGCTAGACTTGTGGCTAGAAGGAGAGATCTTTCGAAAATATTCTTTTCACAGGTTAATTGTTAAACTGAGGTGATAGATTTCTTAATGGACCTAATGTTAAACCGTAAATGTTTTTACATATAGTAGTCATTCGTATCTATTCTTTCAAGTCAATTAAAAGAATCTGATCGAAAAGTTATTACCAGAATCATTATTGAACTCTAATTGTATTTCATGCAAAAGTAATTCATATCTATTAATACGCTATTGTAGTTGCTAATAATGACAGAACTATATATATATGTTAAATAGAAAAATGATATGCTACTCTGGTTTCTAAAAAATAATGCACATGAAAGTAATTATGATAATGTGCTATCTTTAACAGTTTATATGTTCTGAAGAATTCCATAGGAGACAAAATCATTCACAATATAACATATTATTCTGCCATTTGATAGTAAAGTAGAAACTAACATTCAGGGTAGAATAAAAAAATATGTAAAATATTGTTAAGAATGCAATGGTCTCGATGACCATGTACCATTATAAATTGAAAGAGAAAACTAGAGAATCAAATTCTTGATGCATTATACCTGGTTTAAATAAAAAACATTGGAACTCAATAGAAAATAGTAAAATAGTTTTCCCACATAGTAGCTACCTGGTCGATCGAGAGTCGTCATCTCAAAAGTATTTATGCGTATGTAAAAAAAAGAATAAGCTAATATTCAAGTGCGAGCCTCAGTTCCAAGTCACCATAGCTCACCTCTAATGATGATATCCCCAGTGTATATGCATGAACCAGGCGTTTGTTGCCTAGGTTGGTCATACACCCCAGACAAACACAAATAATCTATTTCGATGAACAGAAAAGCAGTAAACAAGTATTGAAATAAATCTTGACAGCCAAGCACTAGCAATACCTTTAGGGTTTGAAACAATTATTACATATCGACTAAAAACATAAAGGACTGGCTCAATATCCCTTTCATCTTGTAACAACTATAGGTCCACAGTGGAAGTTTGCATTCAAAACCTAATAGAACCATTGAAAGTCACGTTTTAATACCAAAACCATTCATTTACAAAAGAAAAAAAAATGACCTCCTTTTACCTACGACAGAGTCTAGTTTCAACCTGAAAGGCAGGCGCGATAATGTGAGCTTCTAGAAAACCTAAGAGCTGAAAGCTTGAACTAGAATTATCTGGAGGATAGTGTACCTACAAGCCATTAGAGTTTAAGGATAGTTCTAATTCTAGAGTCAACCGATGGTTCGACAAAAGAAACTCCATTCAGAAATAGGTTAGTGATGATCTTACCTGAAAAAGGAGTATGCCATCGATAACTCACCCACATTAAAGGGAAGAATGAGAACCCTGGGTTAGGAATAGAAAAACTTGACAAGGAGGATTGACTGTGAATTTTTAAAAGAAATCGCATTGAAATTAACAAATTACCAATTATAGATGAGATGGGAAGTCTGGTGACTTCATTCATCTGCGAACATGTTTTAGTCGCCTCTATGCAATGGAAAAATAAGAACCTTAGTAACCTTTCTTGAGTATACACAGTCTTTCAAATTGTAACAACACATATTGAGACAGATGAATGGAGGGTCACCAGGTTCAACATGATGGATAGGCCCTTCTATTTTCAAACCTCACGGAGTGCCATGGACAAAGGCTCACTAAAACTCATAATCCAAACCCTTGTAGAGTAGCGCAGAACCAAAGTGTGCCATAAATAATGAGAAAGGCCAGCACCGATGTGGGTAGGTGGTTAGGGTAAACTCTAGCCCATCATTGTCCTCGATTCGTGATATGGAGATCGATGATGGAGGACTGCGACTGATGGTAGATGCATACTGAGGTCTTATTCCTTGCAATGTGTAAACATCATGTGGAGACTTGGTAGAGAACCAATGCAGTGCAGTAATGTGTAAGGCCATGTGCACGAAGACCTATCGCTGAAATCAACCACAAATCACATTCAATTGGGTTGGTATTGTCAACAGGTGACACAAACTTTGTGTGAAACATTATTAATATGCCCATATAATTGTATTTATGCCGATTATTATAATTTTATGTATGCTAATTAATATAATTGTATATGTGTTGTTTAATATTATTTGTATGTAGGTTTGGTATTATTTGTATGTGCGTCGAAAGATTAAAACATAATTTAGGTAAGGGAACCATGTATAAAAGAAAGTTTTTTATTTTTACTATGTTTAATTTGGTTTGCAAGGTTTACTTGTTACAAATGGTATCAGAGGCAGGTTCGTACACCGAGGCCCTTTAGGGATAGCTATGTACAGGAACTGTGTACATAGATTTTAATTAAAATTTCTTATATGTGAATTGAGATAATAGAAAAGGGATCATGTCAACAAACAGAAAAAAAAAGGAATAGCAAGTACAACATCTAGAGAAACTTGAGACCACCTAAGTCACTTGGAGTAGCATATGTCAATGCTAAACCAAATATATGGATTTAGCTCGGCGAAGAATGTTGGAAAGCCAATGCAATATTACTCGAAACGGTGCAGCAGTTACGTGCGTAATGACTAGTTTGAGAATAGATAATGAACACTTGCTTGTAGAATAGGAAAGAATCTTAAGAAGTTTGTCCAACCGAGAAAACTAGCACCACCCAGATCCCAATGTAGAAGATCGGGAAAAGACCTCGACCACACAACAAAGGGAAGAAAACGCTGAGTCTACTGAAAGAAATAGAGAGGAAGATGGGGGGGTGCAAAGACAATGTATCTGACAAGCGGAAAACCAAGACTAAAAAGTCAAAACCAAAAACATTATTACAGGGAGAGTTTCATAAAGTTAGGCCTTCCCTTTTTTAGGGAGAATCTGAAAAAGCTGTAGAAGCTTGGTTAATTGATATGGGCAAATATTTTTAGATTTATGAATATACCATTAAACTAAAGGCACAGTTGATGGTTTATCAGATGAGGGGAAATGAGACTCTCTAGTGGGAAGATATCAAGATAGCAAGGAAAATTGATGAAGAATAGGTCACATGGAACGAACTCAAAAATCATTTCAAGGATAAATATCTAACTGAACGCTATTATGATGATAAAGTGAACAAATTTCATGAGCTAAGGTTGGTAACCTTACTTATGGATGAATATATGACCATGTTCACATCATTACTCCACTACGTGCCTTAGATGCAAGCAGAAAAGGCCAAAATTCAGCGTTTTATTAGCAGCTTGCCCAATTTTATGAAGGAAAAACTAGAATTTGATTATTCTAAGACAACGGATGTTGTTCTCAGGAAGGCCCACATTTGATATCAGCAAATGAAACAAAGGAAAGAGGGGCCAAAAGGAGGATCAAGTAAGAATGGTAGAAGCCCAATCCCAAGCAGACACTGTGATCAGGGGCTCATGTCCCAAGTGTCGTAAAATGCTAAAAAATAAAAGTGCTCGGAACTAGTTCAAACTTAAATGACTAGAAAGATCTCATCCTCTTGATTCTGGTGCTGCAAACGGTTCTAAAAACGATCTCTGTATGCAAAAGTTATGCCAAAAACAAAATTGCCCAATGACTCTTAATTTTTGATTTTTTTCAAAAAAAAATTAAAAAAGAATATTTCGTAGAATATTCCTTGGAATATTCTATGCAATATTCCTTTTGGGCAGCGAATGGCAAGATGCCACGTGGCAATTCCGGAGGCTGCCACGTGGCCCAAGGCGACATCAGCAGGTTCAGATGGCGTATATCAAAAATTTTGGTAGTGATGAGGTTTGATCCCATGACCTCCAATGTAACACTTTCACGCCTTACCATTAGGCCAAAAAGGTGGTTCGTGTTTGTATGGCAAATCATATGAGATAAGAGTTTTGTATTATGCTTGGGTGGGGTCCGAAGGGGGTCAGCCCCCTCATATATGTGACCACTACCTAGAAAACCGGGGGCTCCTCCCAACCGCCAGCGCATATAACCCAACCGATTATAACATAATGTGTTCACATGCTATAAATCGGGGCTAAAACATAGTTAAACAACTTTTGACTAACCGTTTTTTGCACAAAATCCAAGAAAAATGACCAGTTATATAAATGCGATCACATGTGTATTAAAGACCGAAAGTTAAATCCGGCAGCCAGGTCAGGATTTCATGGAGATTTTGGCAGAGGTGGTGAATTTGGCAGACCCGCCATATTTGGCGGGCCTAACTGGCTCCAACTAAAGCTATCTGGAGTTTTTGGAGGGGCAACTGGTAGTTGGGAGTAAATGGCCATAACTTTGGCTAGGAAAGTCCGTTTTGGACGAATTTTTTATTTTATTTTGGGTCTCTTCGACCTTCTGAAGCCATTGGCATAGGTTTTACAGCCATCTGAGGTCACTTGCAAAGGTTTTGGTGCCATGGAAGTTCTAGGAGCCACTAGGGCCCAGTATTGGGAGAGCTGTATAGGGTTTCGGGTACCCATTGGAGGTGAACCGGTAGTCAATCCTGAAGGATTCAAGTGTTATGAATCCATTTTTACAGTCTATTCCACTTGCAGAGGCTTTTATTCAGCTGTATAGTCATTTTGAGCATTTAATTAAAACGAGGACAATCCCATTTGGGAGCCTTCGACCCAGCAGACGTAGCCCAGGAGGGGTGAACAGGTTTATCAACTTCTTTTGCAGCTGTGGTTGATTTATTTTGTAAAACAAATTCATTTTAGTGTGTTAAACAGTAAAAGAAAATAATTCTACTATACTTAAATGGGTCATGAACAACTGAAAATTTCATTTGTTTTTTTACTGCAAGACATGGACATCTTTTAAACATGTATATTCCTGAATTGAATACCTTGCAAACCATTTAGAAGTAGTTTCAAATTCAGATCAAGTTGGTATCAGAGCTATGTTGTTGTTTCTTTATATCAAAAGCAGTCAAATAAGCTATAGACAAAGCCTAAAACGAGCCAGGAAGACTTCGAAATGCTCTTATTATACAATTGCAAAGTAGATAAATGCTCTTTCAGTCAATCTCTGGTGTAGTTGTCTTTTGATTGTTTTTGTGCAAAGATCTTCTAACTGTCTTGCAAGTATTGATGCTTACCAGGTTGAAACTTAAAAGAGGGGAAGGACAGTTGACTAGAGAACGAGAGAATCCTCAGTCAAGAAAGGCCAAAGAGCCATCACCTCCACCTTCAATTTCACCCTCAAGAGTCTCAGCAGAAGCTTCAATAATGTCTGAACAGGAAGGAGAAATTGCTGCAGACATGGATCTAAAAGAAGAAGAAAGATTCTTCAGAAAGGCTTTCTTGGACCTCACTGAAATGGTGAGGATATTGTACCAAGAAAGAAATGCGAAATTGGCTGGAGAAGGGTCCAAACATCCACATGAAGGAGAGGGCTCTTCAGGAGGTAAGAAGGACTATGATCATTCCAAGAAAGGACATGGAGGTAATGGTGATCCACCACCCCCATCGTCACTTCCCTCCTCTTCATCCTTGTCTTCTTCTTCTGTGCATAAGCATAGATCCTCTGGAAAAGGCCTTTTTTGAAGCTTGATGTAAAATTTGAATTACCTATGTTTAATGGTGAAGTGAATGCAAAAAAGCTTGACAACTGGATTAGGCAATTGGAAGTTTACTTGAGGATCCAAAATATGCATGATGATGCCACAAAGATTCAGTTGGCTTCTTTGAGAATGGATGGAGTAGCATTGGTCTGGTGGGAGGCCAAGACCAAAGAGGAGATCAAGAAATTTGGTAAGGTTAGCTTAACATGGATTGAATTTCTATTAGCCATTAAAAAACAATTTTATCCTCTTGCTCACATGCAGAAAGCCATTATGAACTCGAAAAATTTCAGACAACTTGAGGGTCAGAGTGTCCAAGACTACACCCAAGAATTTAGGAGAAGAGCTCTCTTGTTAGGGGTAGATTTATAGACCCAGGAAACCTTGTTGAAATATATTGGTGGCTTGCATAGCTACCTTAAACACACCATCTTGATGTTTAACCCTACTAGCTTGGATGAGGTTTGTGTCCAAGCTACCCATTTAGAGGCAAGTGGAAAAAACACATTTGAAGAGGGTAGAAACAAGCCCGCCAAGGGAGTGAGAAAGTGATCTGTAAACACTGTTCTAAACCAGGCCATGAGGAGAAAAACTGTTCGAAATTACATCTTGAAAAAATACCTCAATTTAACAAATCCAAAGGGAAACAGAAAACTATTGCTACTACATCTACACCACAAGATTTAGGGGATGATTCAGGTGATGAAACAAAAATTGCAGCCATGGGTTTGAAAAAATTGAAGGGAAAAGAAATGGAAATTCAAGCCAGCACTAGTACCTCAAACTGTCATGTGCAAGCTCCTAATGAGGAAGAAAGAATTGAACTATTTCATGTGAGGGTGATTTCAAAACATACTAAGATTGACACACTTTTTGATAGTGGGTCACAAGCAAACCTTATACTAGAAGACTTGGTCAAGCATCTTAAACTTGAGACCGTTCCACATCCGAAGCCATATCCACTTAGATGGATTTGAAAGGATGCAAATTTACAAGTTACAAGAAAGTGCACATTGCGCTTTGCAATTACTGCACATTTTATTGATACAGTTGAACTTGATGTTGTACCTTTTGATATAGCAGGAATTGTTTTGGGAAGTCCTTACTTGTTTGATAGGAAAGCTATCTTCCATCGCCATGAAAACAAATATCATCTTTTCAAAGATGGCAAGGAGTTCATTGTTAGAGCTCATCGCAAGAAGACAAACATAGCAATGGTGAATGCAGGACAGGTAAAAAGGCTGGTCAATTCAAGTAAGAATTTTGTTCTTCTAATGATTAAGCCCAAGGTTGATGTGAATCATGAGTCATTTGACAATTGTGATCCAAAACTTAAATAAGATCTGTATGTAGTTGATGCATATCATGAGATATTTCAGGAGCCAACAGGTTTGCCTCCTAAGAGGGAGATTCAGCATGAAATCCATTTGCATCCAGATTGTCCTCTTCCAAACATAGGCATGTACCGCATGTCTATTATGGAGAATGCTAAAATAAAGAAGAAAATCAAGGACTTGTTGGACAAAAGTTTCATAAGGCCAAGTACTTCGCCATGTGGGTCACCGATTGTACTGATTCCAAAGAAAGATGGCACTTGGCGTATGTGTGTTGATTTCAGGGCCTTGAACAAGATAACGGTAAAGAATCGTTACCCACTCCCAAGGATAGATGATTTGCTAGACCAGCTGAAAGATGCTCGATATTTCACTAAGTTAGACTTGCGCAGTGGATATCATCAAGTAAGAATTGAAGAAAGTGACATTTGGAAGACAGCGTTTAAAACCAAACAAGGACTCTTTGAATGGCTTGTGATGCCATTTGGTTTGTGCAATGCACCTGCAACTTTCATGTGGGTAATGGATGATGTCTTGCGTCCTTTTCTTGATGATTTCGTTATTGTCTACTTAGATGACATCTTAATTTTCAGCAAGTCTAGAGAAGATCATGTCATGCATGTTAGGAAAGTACTTGATGTTTTGAAGAAGAATCAGTTATTTCTTAAAATGTCAAAGTGTGAATTTGGAAAGACTTCTTTGGTTTATTTGGGACACATAGTAGGAGGAGGTGCTTTGAGGATTGATCTTGCTAAAATAGAGGCTATTGTGAATTGGCCTACTCCCAAATCCATAACAGAGGTAAGAAGTTTTTTGGGTGCAACTCAATATTGGAGGAAGTTCATCTCTAACTTCTCTTCTATAGCAGCTCCTATGCATGCAGTGACAAGTGTGAAACATGCTTTCCAATGGGGAGGCAAGCAGCAAAAAGATTTTGAATCTTTGAAAGAGAAGATTAGTTCAGCTCCGGTCCTTGCATTACTGGATTTGAGACAGCCATTTGAGATACAAACCGATGCTAGTGATTATGCCATGGGTGCAATTCTTCTACAACATGGTAAGCCTATTGCTTTTCATTCTGAAACTTTTAATGGTGCTGTTGTAAATTATCCTACGTATGATAAGGAGTTGTATGCATTGGTACAAAGCGTCAAAAAGTGGAAACACTATTTGATGGGCAAAGAAACTGTGATACATACCGATCATCAGCCCTTACAGTACTTGCAATCACAAAGCAAGTTACAACAGTCACGACACTTCAGATGGATGGGCTTCTTGCAACAGTTCCATTTGGTAATAAGGTACAAGAAAGGTACTTTGAATAAAGTTGCTGATATGCTTTCAAGGCCTATTATTGGTGTTGTTACTTTACTTAAGAATGATTCCATTGTACATGATAGTTACATAGAACAGTATGCATCTGATGATGACTTTAAAGATGTGTATGCTAGCTTGAGTAAAGGGAATCATGTAGAGGAAAATGACTATCACATGCATAACAATTTGCTGTTTCATTTGGGAAAGTTGTGTATACCACAAGGGGAGAGAATTAATGTCATAAGGGAAGCTCATTCTTCTCTTATTGCTGGTCACTTTGGTGTAAGCAAAACAGTTGCACATCTACAGAGGTATTGCTATTGGCCTCGCGTGGTTGATTCTGTTTCAAGGTTCATAAGAGGTTGTTCATTATGTGCTACCAGCAAGCCTAGTAATAGGAAGCTTGGCTTGTATACTCCTTTGCCGGTACCTTCTAGACCATGGGAGAGCATCTCTATGGATTTTGTAGGAGGTTTGCCAAAATCTAGAAAGCAGAATGATTATTTATATGTAGTAGTTGATCGTTTCAGCAAAATGTGTATACTTATGCCTTGTAAGAAAACTATAACTGCTGAATTATTTTTTAATCATGTATGGATTCACTTTGGTTTGCCTACTTCCATTATTAGTGACAGGGATTCGAGATTTGTGGGGAATTTTTGGTCCAACCTATGGGAGATGATGGACACAAAGTTGAAGAAAAGTACTGCTTTCCATCCGCAAACAGATGGACAAACCGAAGTTGTGAACAGAACCATTGTGCACCTCTTGAGAGGATATTGTAGCAAGCATCCCAAGCTTTGGGATGAACATTTGCACTACATACAGCATGCTTACAACCGTGCCAAGCACTCTTCCACAAACACCTCACCATTTGAAGCTTGTTTTGGTTAC
>APFE030444834.1:172648-187208 GCA_000404065.3 Pinus taeda | reverse complement strand
CAAATACATCAGCAAATTCAAGAACAACTTGAGAAGAGTCAAGGCAAGTACAAGGAAAGACACGACAAGCATAGAGTCGATCACAAGTTTCAAGAAGGGGATGAGGTATGGATGTACATTGGTAAGGAAAGGATGCAAGGAGAAGGTAAAAAGTTGAAGCCTATTTGTTATGGTCCATTCAAAATCCTCAAGAAGGCTGGAAATAATGCTTTTCAATTAAATTTGCCTTCCTACATGCAAATGTATTCTGTTGTTAATGTGGATAACTTACGTTTGTATGAACCTCCTTTGATCACTGATCATGAAAGCGCTGTTCAGCTGCCATCTATAGAAGATTTCTTGCTAGAATATTTAGATGAGCTGAAAGAAGATACAATCCTTGATAGAAGGACACGCACTTCAAGGAGGGGCAATGTAGATTATGTTCGGGTTGGTCTCAAAGGCAGCAAACCGAACAAGGAAAAGTGGAAGAGGGACAGAGTGAGGGCGCTGTACCCTCACCTCTTTAAGGTAGTTGAAGGCTTTGGGGTCCAAAAGCTTCCCAATGGGGAGGCGTGATCAGGGGCTCATGTCCCAAGTGTCGAAAAATGCTCAAAATTGAAAGTGCTCAAAATTGGCTTGAACCTGAACGACCGGATAGAGCTCGTCCTCCCGATTCCGGCGCCGCAAACGGTTCGAAAAATGGTCGTCGTATGCGAAAGTTATGGCAAAAACAAAATTGCCCAATGACCCTTAACTTTTGAATTTTCAAAAAAAATTAAAAAAAAAATATTCCGAGAATATTCCGTAGAATATTCTCGAGAATATTTCTTTAGAACGAACAGCCAATCAGAGGCTGCCACGTGGCAAGCGTGGAGGCCGCCACGTGGCACAAAGCTGATGTGAGCAAGGGGCATGCATATGTTAAAAATCTTATTTGGGCTTTCGGTGACTCGAACCTCCAACCTCCTACAAAACGAAACCCAAACTTTACCAATGCGCCACGTCCTTCCGGTTTGAAAGCTAACGGGAATGTTTGTATTTACAGTTTCAATAATGCTATGGGCGGGAAAGAAGGGGCCTAGCCCCTAAGGGCCAGCTCCGCCACTATATGACCACGCCCCAGGAACCGGGGGCTAACAGCTAACCGCTGGGCGCGAATTTCAAGGACAACCGCCGAGCCAAACACGTGATCACATGCGGATTTGGTGGGCAGTTAAGTTCAGTTGGCGGATGGCGCCAAAATTGGCGGGCCCGCCATATTTGGCGGCCCGCCATATTTGGCGGCCCTAACTGGCCTCTACAGTTAGTTAACTGGAGTTTTTTTAGGGGAAATTGGCAGTTTCATTAAATGGCCATAACTTTGGCTAGGAAAGTCCGTTTTGGACGAATTTTTTTTTGATTTTGGGTATTTTGGACGTGCTGAAGCCATTGCCACAGGTATTTTTTCCATCAGAGGTCATTTGCACAGGTTTTGGAGTCGTGAAAGTTCTAGGAGCCACTAGGGCCCAGTGTTGTGAGAACTGTTTCAGGTTGCAGGTATCCATTGGAGGTGAACCAGCAGTCAATCCTGAAGGATTCATGTGTTCTAAATCTGATTCCACAGTCCATTTCACCTGTAGAGACTTCTAATCAGCTGTAATTTCATTTTGAGCATTTAATCAAAACGAGGGCTGACCCATTTGGGAGCCTTGGACCCAGCAGACATAGCCCAGGAGGGGTGAACTGCGTCATCAACTTATTTTGCATATGTGGTTGATTTATTTTGCAGAACAAATTCATTTTGATGTGTTAAACAGTCAAAGGAAATATTTCTGCTATGCTTGAATGGTTCATGAACAGCTGAAA
Organism: Pinus taeda; assembly: GCA_000404065.3. Lineage (NCBI taxonomy): Eukaryota > Viridiplantae > Streptophyta > Pinopsida > Pinales > Pinaceae > Pinus > Pinus taeda. Next base: position 185,381 of record APFE030444834.1, on the reverse strand, counting down.
ACTTCATTGGTTTCTTTACTGCAAGACATTAAACATGTTTAATACTGAATTGAATACCTTGCAAACCTTTTTCAAGTAGTTTCAAATTCAAATCACTTAAATCACCTAAGAAGAGTTTATGAAAAGTGTAGGATATTTGGTATCTCCCTCAACCCAAAGAAAACATTGTTTGGCTTACAAGAAGGAAAATTGTTGGGACACATAATTTCAAAGGAATGAATCAAAATAGATCCCAGTAAAATTGAGGCTATATTAAAAATTAATCCTCCTAGAAATGTAAAGGAAGTTAAATCTTTCATTGGACATATAAATTTTCTGAGGAAATTCATTCCTAATCTAGCAGAACTTTTAAAGAATACAACCAATATGTTGAGTAAATACACTGCGGTGAAATGGAATATTGAAGCTAAGAAGTCATTTGACAACATAAAATAGGCTTTAACTCAGGCTCCTATTTTAATTAGTCCAGATTTTACAAAATACTTTTTGATTTTGTCGTTTGCTTCTAAGCACATGATTGTTGTAGTTCTCTTGTAGAAAAATAATGAAGACCATGAACAACCTATTGCTTCCTTTAGCAAAGCTTTGAGAGATGCAACGTTAAATTATGACATCATGGAAAAACAGGATTTTTCCCTGGTAAAAGAAATAAAATACTTTAGAGTGTATATTCTCCATTCACATATAATTTCCTTTTGTTCCAAATACAGTAGTAAAAGATATACTGACCCAAAATGATCTTGATGGGAAAAGGGATAAGTGGATTGTTATTATTTCAGAATATGTTATTAAAATCCAACCTACCAAACTCATTACGGGTCACTGGTTAGCAAAATTAATGGCTGAATCTAACTTACATGCTTTGGATATAAATTTCGTAGCAATTTTCAATGAAATAGATGAGCTGACGATTCCATGGGTAGCAAAAGCTTTTGCTACCTCTCCCTGGTATGAAAACATTATTTATGTTCTACATCATTTACAAGCTCCTCCTAGTTTGACTAAAATTAAATCTATATTTATTAAATAATGAATCCATACTGGTGAGGATAGTTTTAGAAGAGGAGGAATGACCTGTTATAGAGTTTGTGAACCCTACGTTTCAGACTACCAAGTGATTCCATCATCAGGGGATGCATCAATAGATATTCTCAGATATTAATGATTTATCCATGAGCTCTATTTAGGGTATATATATATATATATATATATATATTGGAAAGATGCTGGTGATGTTTTACTAAACTATTTGTTGAAAGATGAAGTAGATAAAGTGATGTAGGAATTTCATGAAGGAGATGTGGTGGACACCTGTACTGGAAGAATACTACCAACAAAATCCTGAGAGCGGGCTATTATTGGCCCACTTTATTTTTCGATGTCCAAAAAAGAGTCACCTCATGCCACAAATGACAAATATTCGAAGACAAAAAGAAACTATTGCCTTTACCTTTAAAACCCATATCTGTTGAAACTCCTTTCCAACAATGAGGCCTTGAATTTATAGGACAAATTTAGCCTACCTATTCTACCCAACATAAGTGGACTCTTACATCCACTTATTACTTTACAAAATGGATAAAAGCCATACCTTATAGATAAGCCTCTGATGCAGTCATTATTAAATTCCTAGAACCAATATCCTTTCCAGGTTTGGATGCCCTAGGTAAATTATCATAGATAATGTTGCAACATTCAAGTCAAAGAGGATGGTAGATTTTTGCAACAAATATCATATAAGTTTGGGACATTCTACAACCTATTACCCTCAAGGAAATAGACTTGCATAATCTTCCAATAAAATCTTGGTTAATATTATTAAAAATTTGTTGCAGGAGAACAAAAAATCATGGCACAATAAACTTGTGAATGCATTATGGGCAAACATACTTACTACCAAGAAGTCAATAGGCATGTCTCCATATCAGCTAGTTTATGGAATACATATTGTTTTCCAGCCTCATTGGGAATTCCTGTTTTGAAAATAATTCAAGAATTAGAGGTTGAACCTGATTATCTACAAAGGAGAATAAACCAAACTATTCACTTGCAACAGTCAAGAGAGGAGGTCCACAACAAAACTCAGTTGATCTAGGAAAGCATGAAGAAGACATTTCATAGAATAACTAAGGCAAATGATTTTCATATCAGCAATCATGTTTTGAAATGGAATTCTAAAAGAGAAGAGAAAGGGAAGCATGTTAAGTTTTACAATTTGTGGATGAGACCTTACATTATTCATTCTTACAGAGGTAATAGTGCATTTTTTCTGAAGAGCATGAATGGAACAAAGCTACCTGGAGAGCTTGTTAATGGTAAGATGCTAAAGAATTATGTTTTTTAGGACTAAAAACAGTTTTTATCACACCCATTGCAGATACCATTTACTTTATATTGTCATGATTGTGTAGCTTATGTTGGAAATTTGAAGCCTATAGAGAAGGCTCTAAGCTTTTAGTCATTTTTCCACCATAACTACAACAAACACAAAAGTATCAGATGTAGTCAAACATTGAAGATAAGGATTCAAGGCTACTAGTCTACTGTTCTTGACACCTCACAAGGAGAGTGCCATCCCCAGATGGAGCTACTGTTAGGGTCCTATAATTTATAGGATCAAATGATGATTGAATGATTTCTTTTAGTATTTTAGATTGTAAATAATATTTCATATTGCAAATGATTTCCAAAAAAAAATATGAAAATTCTTGGGTGTGGAGCCTGATTATCTTCTCTATTTGGAGGTATCGCCACATTGGACCTCAGTTCGTAATGTGGCAGCAATGCCACCCATAAAATGTATGCTGTAAGGGGGTTCCAAGGGGGCAGCTACAATCTTTGGGAGCACCCCCCCAGTGGGGGATGGAGGGCAGCACCCTTGAAGCTACAAATAAATGTAAAGTTGCCTTTGTAAAATGTTGTAATTTCATAGTCAATTTGGGTCATTCATTAGGCGAAGATCTAACAATAGAAGTTATGTTTAATTTAGGGTTTTTTGTCCTATAAGGCAACCCCTCGCTATATAGGAGGGAATTGTATTGCGTTTATGAAGATCTGTATTCTTAGCGAGAAAGAGACAGGAGACTGTATGAGAGCAAAGAGGGAACTACACCAGATATGTTGTAGGTTGTATCTCTTCAGTTTGCTAGATAATATAAAAGGAAGGGTTGCCTATTTCTTTGTGGACGTACCCCAAATTGGCTGAACCACATATATTTGTGTCTCTCTTGTTTTATGAGTTTTATGTGTTTTCTGTGTTTATATTTCTGTAATATATTTTATGTGTTCTATTTATCTGTAATATATAATTTTCTAACAACTGGTATTAGAGCCGAAGGTCTATTTGGCTGATAAATTCATAGGAGAGAAGGGTTCTTGATTTGAGTGGGAGTAATGGAAGAACATGGTAGGTTTAGGGTTGAAAAATTTAACGGCCAAAACTACTAGTTGTGGAAGACGCATATGGAAGATTATATGTATTAGAAAGATATTTACCTACCATTGAGTGGAAAGACAAAGAAGACGATGAGTATGATAGACACAGAATGGGATATTCTTGACAGAAAGGCACTTGGAACCGTAGTGTTTAATATTTCAAAGGAAATGATAATAGAGGGTTTAATGTCAGCATTGGCAAAATTATATGAAAAACGCTCGACCTCAAATAAGGTATTTCTTATGAAGCATTTATTCAATATGAAAATGTTAGAAGATGGATCTGTTGTTGATCATTTAAATGAATTTAATACAGTTAACAATTAGTTAAGTTCTGTAGGGCTAACTTTTGATGATGAAGTTATGGCTCTGTTATTTCTGTGCTCATTGCCAGAAAGTTGGAATAGTTTAGTTATGGCCATTAGTAACTTTGTCTCTGGATCTAGTACTTTAAATTTTGATGATTTTGTCAGTGCAATCCTTACCGAGGAAATGCCATGGAAAATCTCTGGTGAAACATCAGGTAATGCTTTGAATGCAGAGACTAGGGGAAGAAAAATTGAAAGAGGAAAGAGCCTAGGATATTGCAGTAAGTCAAGGAATGGCAGATCCAAGTCCAGATAAGGGATAGTGTGTTGGAAATGCTGGAAGAAAGGACATCTGAAGAAATACTACAAGTCTTGGAAGGGAAAAGAAGGAGATGTACAACAAGAAAACAATCATGAAGCGAATGTGATAGGCGATGTGTTGTAAGATGCTTTGATTCTTTCATTAGAAAATATTATTGATGCCTGGGTAGCAGATTCATGGACCTCATTCCATGCCACACCTGATAAGAAACATTTTCATGATTATGTTCAAGGAGATTGTGGATAGGTTCGATTGGGTTATGATAAACCCTATAAAATCATTGGAATGAGTAAAATTTTCATAAAACATTAGAATGGAAATCAATGGTTGTTGAAGGAGGTAAGGCATGTTCTAGATCTAAAGAAAAATCTAATTTCAACATGGCAGTTGGGAGTTAAAGGTTGTGTAACAACTTTTACAGATAAAAATTGGAAGGTCACTAAAGGAGCCCTGGTAATAGCAATAGGAGAAAAGGTTTTTAGATTGTATTTATGTAATGGTATTTCTGATTTTTTTAATGCTTTAACCTCTACAAGAGAAGATACAACATTGTGGCATCACAGGCTCGGGAACATGAGTGAGAAGGGGATGCAAATTCTTCCCTCAAGAAATTTGTTGCTAGGTTTGAAGCATGTTGATTTAAAATTCTGTGAGAATTGTGTTTATGGAAAACAGAAGAGAGTCAGATTCCTTAGAGTTGGGAAAGGAAAGAAGAGTGAAAAAATAGAGCTTGTGCATATAGATGTATGGGGACCTACTCAGGTATCATCTCTCGGTGGCTACCGTTATTATTTTACTTTTATTGATGATGCAACCAGAAAAACCTGAATTTATTGTATTCAAAATAAATTTGATGTATTTGATAATTTCAAGGAATTGAAAGCTTTAGTTGAAAATGAGACAGGGAAAAGGTTGAAGTGTCTCAGATTAGACAATGGAGGTGAATATTGCAGCAATGAGTTTGATAAGTATTGTTTATAGAATGGAATTCATAGAGAGAAGACAGTTCTAGGAACACTACAAGAAAATGGTGTGTCAGAAAGGATGAACGAGACAATCATGGAGCATGCAAGGTGCATGAGATTGCATGCAGGAGTGCCTTTATAATTTTGGGCAGATTTTGTACATACTATTGTTTATCTAATAAACATAGGGCCTTCAAGTTCCTTGGATGGTGGTATTCCAGAGGAGGCATGGACAGATAAAAAGGTAAACTACTCATTTTTAAAGACTTTTGGTTGTGAAGCCTTTCTCCACATTAAGAAAGAAAATAGAACAAATCTTGAAGCAAAAGCAAAGAAATGTACCTTTATTGGATATGGGGTTAATGATTTTGGTTATCGCTTTTATGATTATGAAAAACAAAAAATCATTAGGAGCGGAGATGTCATATTCAATGAAAAGGTTTCGTATAAGGATGAGATGCAGGAAAAGAAATAGGAAAAGAAAACAAAGAATACGCAGTTCTTGATGAGATCATAGAAAAAATGAAGGCACTTGAAAATCATAATGATCAACAACCAGAACAAATACAACAACCACAATAGCAACAAGCACCTCAAACACCTAAAAGTGGTGTTAGAAGATCTACCCAGATAAGTAGACCCCCTGAATGATACTCTCCTTCATTATATTATGTATTATTGACTGATTCTGGTGAACCAGAATCTTATAAAGAAGAAGTACATGTAGAAATCATGAAGAAGTGGGAGCAAGCCATGAAAGAAGAGATGGACTCCTTAGCACATAACTAGACTTGGGACTTAGTTAGGTTTCCTGCAGGTAAAACAACATTGCAAAATAAATGGGTTTACAAGTTGAAGGAAGAAGATGGAGGTAGAAAAAGGTATAAACCTAGACTTGCAGTGAAGGGGTTTGCACAGAAAAAGGGTATAGACTTTGATGAGATATTTTCTCTTGTTGTTAAAATGACTTCATTTAGAACTATTTTAAGTCTAGTAGAAGCTGAAGATTTGCATCTTGAGCAGTTAGATGTAAAGACAACCTTTCTCCATGGGGATTTAGAGGAAGAGATATATATGCAACAACCAAAAGGATATGAGGTAAAAGGGAGGGAGAAACTAGTGTGCAGGTTGAAGAAGAGCTTGTATGGCTTAAAGCGGGCTCCAAGGCAGTGGTATCTAAAATTTGATAGGTTTATGTCTAAACAAGGTTATAATAGATGTTAATCTGATCATTGTGTTTATCTCAAAAGGAAAAATGATGGCAGCTATATTATATTGTTATTGTATGTAGATGACATTCTTGTTGCGGGTTCTAACATGCAGGAAATAAATGTGCTCAAAAGAAAATTGGCAAACTAATTTGCAATGAAGGATATGGGTGCCACAAAACAAATCCTTGGTATGAGAATAACTAGAGATATGAAGAATCACAAATTAACATTGTCTCAGAGTGAGTACATACAAAAGGAATTGAAAAGGTTTAATATGCAGAATGCAAAACCAGTTAGTATACCTTTGGCTAGCCATTTCAAACTAAGGAAATGTGTCCCAAGAGTCAAGAAGAAATGGATTATATGTCTAAAATTCTATATGCATCAGCAATTGGAAGCTTAATGTATATAATGGTCTGTACAAGGCCTGATATTTCACATGAAGTGGGAGTTGTAAGCAAGTACATGAACAATCCAATAAAAGAAAATTGGATGGCAGTGAAGTGGATTCTTAGGTATTTAAGTGGTACCACAAATCAAGCATTATGCTTTGGTGGTTCAAACATTGGTCTACAGGGATATGTTGATGCTGATATGGTAGGTGATAAAGATAAAAGGAGGAGCACCACAAGGTATGTGTTTACTGTAGGTTGAACAACTATCAATTGGGTCTCAAAACTGTAAAGTGTTGTTGCACTCTCAACAATGGAAGCAGAGTACATTGCTGCTACACAGGCTAGTAAAGAAATGATTTGGTTACAAAGGTTTCTGGATGAATTGGGTAAGAAGCAGGAGTTAGGAAGGTTATACAGTGACAACCAGAGTGCCATACATCTTGTAAAGAACTCTACATTTCATTCCAAGACTAAACATATATAGCTCAAGTACCATTTCATATGGTCAACATTGGAAGATGGACAGTTGAAGCTGGAAAAGATACACACTAGCAAGAATCCTACAGATATGTTAACAAAAGTTGTAACGAGGGAGAAATTGATATTCTTCTTAGTTTCAATTGGTCTTCAAGTATGATCAAGAAGATGATAAACAACCAAGTCCAAAGTGAAGTCATTGTCCATAAAATCAAGTAGCGGTGGAGTTTCTATAATCAATCTCCAAGTGGGAGATTGTTGGGTGTGGAGCCTAATTATCTTGTTTATTTAGAGGTATCATGACATTGGACCACAGATCATAATGTGGTGGTAATGCTGCTCGTAAAATGTATGCTACAAGGGGGGTCTAGGGGGGGCCGACTGCGATATTTGGGAGCCCCCCCCTGGCGGGGGATCGGGGGTAGTGCCCCCGAAGCTAAAAATAGATGTAAAATTTATTTGTAAAATTTTGTAATTTCGTAGTTAATATGGTCCATTCATTAGGCAGAGATCTAACAGTAGAAGTTATGTTTAATTTCGGGTTTTTTTTCCCTAGAAGGCAAGCCCTCGCTATGTAGGAGGGAATTTTATTGTGTCTATGAAGATCTCTATTCTAAGAGAGAAAGAGAGAGGAGATTATGTGAGAGCGAAGAGGGAATTACAACGGATCTATTGTATGTTGTATCTCTTCAATTTGTTGGATAATATAAAAGGAAGGATTGGCTATTTCTTTGTGGACATAGCCCAATTGTGTGAACCACGTATATCTGTGTCTCTCTTGTTTTATGTGTTTTCTATTTTTATATTTCTGCAATATATTTTTATTTGTTCTATCGCTCTGTAATATATAATTTTCTAACAAAAATGAAAATAAAAAATGAAAACAGGGTATAAATAGAAAAAATAGAAAAAGAAAAAGAAATGATAAAAGAACCCCACAAGAAAAAGAGAATAAATGTGAAAGTGATGCTAGTTGAGGTGCCACTTATAGTCCAATACTTTAGTAGTGAATAAATTCATGAAATTTTGTACGTCTTTTTTAAAATGCCACAATACTTCTTTTTGTTTGAAACATACAATTTAATCATGTTCAAGCAAATTTCAATTTATGTCAATTATATTAGAGTGAATAACTTAGCCAAATAGTGTAATCTTGGCTGAGATCAGATAGGTAGAATAGGTGAATAAATTAATCCAATAGTTTAATTTGGATTAATGTAGTTGGTAGATTAGTTTATTCATTTGAATGGATATTCTTAGTCCTTTAAAAATGGCACAGTAAAAACAGGGTTTGCACTCTCAAATGCACCCTAATTGGTTAAGTTAAACTAGTTTAGAAAAATGAAACTCTTGTTATGCAAAGTTTTTTGTAATATGTTGCTTAGTCCAAAGTTTGGACTTTATGATAAAAATATGCGAACATGAAATGTTGTGGGACCACCTACACTAAATCCGGCTTACCTTACCTCCCCCAATCACAATCGCCTTCACATCTGATGACCCTTAAGCCTTTTCGAAACCCCCCACTATGATTCTCTTTAATTTCAAGGGTGGGGTCTGAAAAGCGATTTCCCAGCTACTATGTTTCCTCCCCTTGTGATTTCAGACCCCCAACTACCACAAATAGATATCAACCCCCTCCAAAATGAATTTCCTCCATCCCGTTGTTTCTCACTTCCTGCCAATTTTCATCTACCACGACCCTCCTCAACTGCCACTCCACTACTGCTACATATTCCCTCCTCCTGTCACTTCCCACCAATGGCCCCGCACCTCTATTCACCTATCCTAAATGTCCACGTCGACGACCGTTACACCAATACCGTTGTGACTCCCTCCTGTTGCATCCTTCCCATTTCCTGCGTAAATGCAGCTCCCAACAGCCATTTATCCAATGGTCCCACTCTAGTTATGAGTTTATAAAGCTCCATTTCTCCCATGCCTCACATCCCCTTCTCATTTTCCTACTGTTACATTGCTCCTGCCATCTGCATTATTGGCTATCAACAACTATTTACAAAGATATTCCCTCCTAGATTTTTCCCACGAAATTTATTGTGACCATCTACAAATTCCCTTTGTCACTCTCTACCACTTTCATTATGTTACCACTATGGCCCCCAAAAATGCCACTGTGGTGAATCCTATGCTCACCCCCTTTTTGGATTTAGACCATATCACCCTTTCCAACTGAGATTACAAGATTGCTAGGACGTAGTGTGAATGCAATCTTTTCAAATTACATTGTTGGTTCCATGACAATTATCTTGACCAATCTGACAAAATCAGCCTTTGGGAGTCTAGAATCCCTGTGTTCATTTTCCCCTAGTCTTACAATTGTCTTGAATTATTCCTCGAGTGTCATGCCTCTTACCTTTCAAGTAAAAGGGCTATCATCTCCCCCAATGGTGAAATCATTTTCACCATCACCTCTAAAAGTATAAACCAAATATTGTAGGTCCCCTGTAGTGATTCACTCACTCCCTTTTCCCTTAAAGCTCTTAAAGAAATATATCAAAAAATTACCTTTCCCCAGAGGGCTAAAATCTTTGAGGTCTTCCTACCGAAGATTCTCAACTCCCCAAGAAGAATCCCCCTTATCCCTCTTCTATTTTCCCTCAAAGAACTAGACAAATTATCTCTGTCTTATCCTACCTACTTGGTTACTTCTCATACGAATGGGTAGATGAGCCTATCTTAGGCTTTCTATGCACCCTTTCTGTAGAAGAAGGGCTATTAGTCACCTTTGACTATGTCACTTCCTTCCAAATGTAATCCATGAAAAATTCCTTCAGTTTTTAATTGAAGGAACGTTCCGATATTCTTCTATTCTTATGTACATGTTCATTTTCTTTCAGATAGACAGGTTTCCATTTGTAGTACAGAAGCTCGATCAGCATGGAGAGCCTCAGTCCATTATTTTCTGGACCTCCATGAAGAAAAAACAATCACAGGCATTCAGTCTCACAAAGTTTATTGATCAATTTGTGTATCTAGCAACTTGTTTGCTGATTGGCCAACCCGTTCCAAGAATCAGTGAGGATATTCAAAAACTTTTACAGCTCAGTGAATAGGTGAAGACAGAAGATTGGTACCTATACTAGTAATTTCCAAAGATCCGAGTTTATGGCTTAGAGTTATCACCATATAAGCTACCCAAGTATCTTCCAATGAGGATATTTCCTTGGAATGCATCAAGAAAATCATCCACTCGAACAATATCCATTTTGTGGTAGCCAAAAATAAGTCTCAATTCATAACCAAGACACATATAGGACCTTTTATCTATAATAGTAGAGCAGCAAGAGAGGAAGCAGACCTCCTGCTAAAAAAAATGCATTTCCCACTTATTTTTAGGTCTTATGACCCCTTTGGGGTAATTTATAAGCTAAGAGTGGAACAAAAGGAAACTCCCTATGTGCATACCCAAAGACCAGAAATAGAGAAGTATAGGAACCAACAGAATTGGGTAGAGAACATATTGCAAAAGGCCAAAGAGCAAGTACTTTCCAAGACTGCCTCAGAGACTCCCATACTGAGAGAAAAGGCTGAGAAGAGACTGAGAGAGGAAGACTCCCCTTCAGTTATAGAAGTTGCAGCCAAAGGGTTCAAGATATATACAAAGAAGACTAAAACACATATTTCATTAAAATTGGAAATATTTTATTACAAGGATATCACTAGAATTGAGATTTTTGGTTATTTTGAAATTCTAGATCCACTATTTACTTCCAAATTTAATGAAATATGTGCTCTAAGACAAGATCTAAAATTGACTTCCCACTACTAGAGGAAATATAGGGCACCATTGTACTCTGTCGCCTTCAAAATTTTAAGTTTGATTGTAGTACCAATGATTCTCCATCATCCTCAACTACTAAAGAGATTCCAGCTACAATACCTCACACACCAGATTCATCTCAGAAAAGAGGCATCTAGATATTTTGTAGAGATATAAAGAGATTAAACATAGGAATGAAGCCATTCACGACAATATCTCTGCTCATTTGATCCAGGTGGAGGTCAGTGGCCACCCACCTATCCCATTTATACCCCCACAACTATCTCTTTCTGTCTTTTCAGTTTCCTAAATTGTAGCACAGTTTACTATTTTTAGCAGTTTTTCGAGTCCTAAACTTCCGGAGCCATTTTGAGACCCTAAACAATGTTTTTTGGGAAATCTACCGTTAATGAGTTTTTTGCCAAAAATTTATCTTTTCCATCATAGTCCTCAAAGAGATCTTTCCAATGGGCTATCATGCGCATCAAACAGAGATAATATGACCAATTCGTGACCCTAGGAAGTTGGTTATCCAACACACCCCAACGGGGCCCACAAACTCTTGGTGTTACTTCTCCTCGGGTTAGGGTTTTGGTTGTTTAGGGTTTTATCTTATTGTTCAAGAATAAAAAGGCCCTAGAGCCTCATTGTAGGACAGTTCAGAGGCATGTAGCCACCACATCTCTTCTCAGAGATAAGCTACCATCGCCTTAGCTGGTTTATTTCCATTACTGTTTGTAAGCATATTGCAGTATTTTACATTAATGAAATGAGGTATTATTTCCGCTGCATATCTGTGTTTATGGTTATCTCTGTAATTTATTGCATTCCTGTTTAAGTTCGGATCATCAATTCAGGAAGTAGTCTTCCTCAATCCAGAACAGACTCATCTCATCTGATGACACAGAGAAAGGTAGAATGCATATGGAATTCTTACAAGCACATGTTCCACAACCAAAATCAGCAGCTAACTTCAAGCATACTACCTTTGAACTTGAGGCAAAGGATCTTCATCCTTTGGATCAAATGGACATGCACAGGAAAACTAGAGAAATGGTGTACTTAACCTTTATGCAGACTACCCTCACTGCTTCTAAATTACATCTTTCTTTAAATAATGTTCAATCATAGCTTAAATTGGAGAAAGTTTCCTTTATTGCTAAGGACAACATAATTAAATATTTGGAGCAAATGGTGATTAAAGTAGGTTTTGATCCTGGTAATTCAAAGGCTATGGAATAAATTATTAAGAAGAAGAATATTGACATAGCAGCACTGAAGAAGAAATTGAAGTTTCTTGCAACTGAATATCCCCATGCAAAGGAGTTAGGAGAGGCAGAGTTATAGAAAGAAGAAATGTTGAAGCTCCTAGTGGAGCAGAGTGTACAGTTCAAGGAAATGGAAGAAGAGATGGATAAATTGATAAAAGAAAAGGAGCAAAGCTCTCAACTTGTAGTAGTTCCTCTTGATGCAGTACCAATTGGAACTCTACTTCAGACAGGTATCCTTACAACAACCACAACAACAGGAACATCCTTGTCTACAGGGGTTCCCACATCAACCGCAGATGATTCAATTAAGTTGGATGAATCCCTAGAAAACATGTCTATAGAGGGAGAAGAGATAAAGAAACTAATATAGATGGTGAAGACCTTATAGGAGTAGAAAAAAGGATTTGAGAATTACCTCCTAATGGAAGTACACAAATCCTAGACAATTTCCCAAAGATTGCAGCAGGTGGAGAAGGATACCGCCATAGGTAATGCCTTGGCCCAGGTCAAAGAAAATATTTGGAAATATTTGGAGTTTGGGAAAAAAACCAAATTTAAAAAAACTATA